>JAHKKF010500739.1:853-15588 GCA_019740295.1 Labeo calbasu
ATAGAATAGAATAGAATAGAATAGAATAGAATAGAATAGAATAGAATAGGATCACAGTTTAGTTTGGAGACCAATTCTCACTATTAACTAACTATTAACTACAACTTTTGCATTAATAAACTCTAGTGAGAATTGATCCCAAAACTACAGTATTATCTAGAATAGAATAGAATAGAATAGAATAGAATAGAATAGAATAGAATAGAATAGAATAGAATGATATAAGTATGGACAGGCTGGAGTGTATATTATTAAGCTTTTTCTTGCTGGGTAAGTCCACTTTCTACAAGTATGAAAAATAAATACTGCACTAATGTTGAAAAAGTACTGTACAGTATGTACTTTTGAGTATTTAGTAAGACTACAACAGTATGTTAATGTACTACTGCAACATACTATTTGGTCTTGATGATGAACACCTTTATGATTATAGCCTAAAATATAAGTATGGCAAGTTGTATATGGCCTTTCTCTCCAAACAAACAGTCAGTGACGACACCATTATAATCACCCATTTTGACATTGACATTTATGTTTTTAGAAGGTGCTTTTTATTAAAGCAGTATCTGTGCATCTGTGCAATTGTGCTCATTTCAGCTATGTACACAAGGACAGTTTGCAGAGAGCACACAATACTTGCTAAACTAGATCTCAAATGCCAAGGACAACCCCAAAGCAATTAGCCTCTACAATCACCATTTAATCATGTCATACCTAATACACAGCCCTGAGGAATCCCTCAAGACAAGCACAGGTACCTTATGTACAATGACAGCCGAGAGTGCTGCCATCACCAAAAATGACAGAGATGAAAAGGGGAATGCATTTTTAAGACACATTAAGAGCCCCTTCTTCTTAACCTTGGACAGCAGAAGCACTTAAATAATCAACACTATTGTATTCATACCTGTAATGACTACTGTCACAGAGACAGCCATGCATTTGCTGATAGTCAAGTGAAAAGCTTGTAGGTCATTACAAACGATTTGTGATGTTCACAGTTTAACGAGCCCACTTACAGTACATCTATGCCACGTCATAGCAAAAGACTTTTAAAAAATGAATGTATTGGTTTATTTAATGTTGATTTTTTTATTGTTTTTAATAAAAATGCAATACATGTTCTAAAATGAGTCAGACATAAATCTATACACATGCAGAAAATATTGGACATTTTGTAAATAAACCTTATACACATAGATACAGATAATAAATGTTATAAAACTTGCCTGTCATATATAGACAGACAACAAGAGAAAATGGATAACAAGTATTCGAAAATACATATAAAGTGAGAATATCTGAACAAATGATTCCAGAAATCCATTTTTTGCGAGGGCAGTGGGGTCACAAATAAGGGCGCCTGCAGAAACACTTGCACACAAACACATATATCAACCTCAGCCTATCTGTGGAGAGGAACGAAATGAGATTTTTTTTCATGGTCTGATACGGCACTGTGCGGAAATGCGTGAGGCGTTTTATAATCACAGATTCTAGGATTGGGTGTCAGAGAAGGCTTGGGTGACGATCTATCACTGGCTCACCACAGACACGGGAGGTCTTTAAAAGAGATGACTTCAAATGCACTGAGCAGAGCTTCTGTTCTTTGGCCCACCACTGCCATGTTGGGGGGCTGCACACATTTTAAAACTATCGGAGCACTTCTACAGAAACACACATGAACAGTGTGTCTGTTCCACATGACTTACTTCTAGAACACTTTCAGGAAGACCAACTGCTAACACACGCAAACACGCACTGTAGACAGCTTGCACCCACTTGCTTCACAGAATGAACCTGTTTTCTATCTCAATAGCTGTCTGCTATTGAACTGATTCCTCTGAAGAGCTGTCAGTCAAAAAATCTATTCTTGTCTCATCTTATTGTAGTATCAAATGTGTATTATTCATATTGTGTAACTATGTAAATTTATAAGTAGTTAATTTTCGGCTTTGAAATTGCAGTACATTTGATTTGTCTGGAAAAAAAATAGTTAATTTTTTTGGGGGGGGAAATTTAACAGTGAAAGATCTTGCACATGTGTACCACCTAAATGGAAATTTGTCCCCCTCCCTTTTTTTCTAAACAGCTGGGAACCCAAATCTGTAATAAAACAAACCACCAAAAACGCAGACAAAAATGTCATATTAAATTATATTAAATAATATTAAACAATGCCCATCAAGGATGTGTACATTATGAGACCAAAGAAAAAAAACAAACAAACACAGATGATAGAAACAAATCAAAACATACTGTAAGCTGGTGAAGTTGTGTGAAGTATGAGCTATTAGTAAACTAACACCATGCATCCATGCCAGTAGATGTCATTATAAAAGCCTAAAGTTAAGCCACAGACATCACGCCTATGGACCATCCACACTCTGTTAACTGTCTCTGTTAAATGTCTGATAGCACACTAAAGTGGAAACACTTTCACAAAGGCAAAAAAAAAAAAACAAAAAAAAAAACATCCAAAATGACCCACTATACGCTATGCACTTATACACAGTGTACTCATAGTGTAGTGTATAAATTTTAGAAAATTATTTTGTCATTCATAATTAGTGTGTGATAGCCCCTCCCCATCCACTATGTAATTAAAGCTGTCATAGCTGAGCATATGAAGTGTCCAAAATTCCACACTTAGTTTTCTTTCACACCACTCGGAAAAAAACAAAAACAAAAAGCTCTAAATTGTGAGCCGTTTGGCTTTTAGTAGACGTCACAGTTACTGTATGTCACTTGCAGCTGCGCGCATAGTGATGGCAGAAAAACACTGGTACAAAAATGGAAGAAAATGCGTAAAATCCATGGAATAAGAAAAAAAAATTGTGCCTTTTGATGCCAGAATCAGAATGCAAATAATTTTTATATAATGCTGTCGTCAAAGATGCCATTTTATAGATGAACGCAGACATTTAAACAGACAGACTATGGATAAAAACTACTATGACTACTCTACTTTTAAAGCATAAATTTGATTTAAACAATATGTCTACATAATATTCACATATGCTGTTCGTAGTGTTGCATTGTATTAGCCCTACAGTTACAGCATGACATAATATTTATTACTATTAATCTTTTACATTTATTTATTTTATCTCACAATTCTGACTTTTTTCTTGCTAATGGAAGTTTAAATCTTCTAGTTCAGACTATATAATTTGATTTAACTCAACAATAGAGAGTTTGTCCATTCTCAGGGGAAAAAAGCCAGAGCCGAGGGGAAAAGAGAGAATGGTGAGTTGTTTTTTCTTATCAGAACTGTGAGATTTAATCTCGGAATTGCGATTAAAGTCAGAATTTTGAAATATAAACTCAAATTGACCTTTTTTTATTCTTTTATTGCATGACTCTATTGACTTATACTTGAAAACTGTAATTCGTCATTCTTCATTCTTCATTTTCCTTATTTAACCAAAACAACTGCTGAACAACTGCTGAACATTTAATTGTGTTCGACCCATTGCATCACTGCATGAATTGGTTTGTTGCATTAACTGAAACTGGGCAGTGAATTTTTAGTTCCTAGCATGTAAGTGTTTAGTGTTCATTTGTGTTTGACATCTATTTGTATGCTTGCATGTCCTTTGGACTGAGGACACAAAACTACAAAAGAATAATTCTAACTACTTTTACTTCCAGCTGAAAATAGAACAAAAATGCCTTAATTTCATTGCACTGTTATGGAAAGGTCAAACAGTAAAATCATTGCTTCTCCATATTCAGTGGTCTAAAGGGTCACAAATATATTTGAGTGGGTATGAAAAGCATTTAGTTATCAGGACCGTCACTCACAGCCCTAACCAGTTCCCACAGGAAAATGAAACAAAGGCCTTATTAGCATATGTGACCCTTCATTACGCATATGACTACTGAATGATGCATAAGAGCTCCACAGAGCTTCCGTTATTAGCAAGAGCCTCCATCTTTGACCTTTCTTCCCTCTTATATTTCATACTTCTATAACGATCCTTCATAAAGACTCTGATGGACATTGCTCGTTATCGGATTGAGGTGTCAATGGACTTTACCTGTCACGTTAGTTGAGAGACTTAGTTCCAGGCACAGGGTGGTGAAGGCTTTGATATGAGGTTAGCTAACTCTGCATGCTTCACCTTTTATTAAATTTTAATATGACTCAATTTCACTAAGATCTTAAGCAGGTCAGTAAGGGTGAGAGGAAATGCTCTCCAGCCCATGTGTGGAATATGAGGAATCTTACACTAGGGACTATCTATCTATCTATCTATCTATCTATCTATCTATCTATATATATACAGCACAGATTGGAATGAAAAGAGAAATCTGAGCATACAGAGTAACTGTTAGGCTTTGACAAGGACAGGTCAATTTTTAACAGCATTGTGTCTGGCCATCTGTGACTCTTGTTTGTGTTCTGTAGATTTATTTTGTACACCAGACAAATAACCGTGATCAATTCACTTCTTGTCTGAAACCCAGACTCCCAAAAGAGCACTCCGGGTAAGAGGTCATGACCCAGGTCTGACCTCTACCGCGTGGACATTGATCGCAAGCTAACGATTCTTTGCAATCAATATCACAGTTGGATTATGTGATTCAACCCATTCAGAAAGCTCCTTTTTATAGGGTCAGTCAAGATAATGCCCTATGAATACAAAGATAAAAATGGAAGTTTTAATTTCTCACACAACAGAGAATATGCTGTAAGACTTTGCTGTAATACATGGCTTCGAAAAATCACTGACATTTTCAGGTCAGTCTGGTAGGAAGTCCAAGAGAGCCTTGCTCTCCTTTTTGATCAAAAGGTCAACACAGCAGGGTCTGTTATCAGCCTTATAAGCAAGCCTTGAGGAATGGGATGGCTTGGTTCCCTTTATGGTTTTCAAGCAATAAAGGTTCCTCATATGCTGGCTGCATGTCTGGCGGTGTGAGATTATTGTCAAGTTTCTCCCACGTGGCTTCTCTCTCTGTACAGATTTCCACAGTTCAGCGAAGCCAGCTACTGATAACGCTGATTTCATCAACCTTCAGCTCTCTCTCTTTCGTTCTGTCTCTCTCACATACACATTAATTTAGAATTACATTGTTTATTCAACAATGGATCCTCTGCAGTTCAAATGGCTGATAAAAGCATCTCAATAATCCATGAGTACTCAATTCAGGTCCATCAATTAAGCTTCATGTGCGTAATAGACAAATGAATCAAGATGTTTTTAACTTCAAACCATTGCTTTCAAAATAGAAGTCCTCCATATTGCTTTCTTAAGTGAAAAAGCTGTCTCGTCTGAATCTGGAGAAAAATATACACAGATAAAACACAGTTTACATGCAAACAAAGTACAAAAATGTTATTTAAAATGTCTGTAGATTTTGATGTGAGAGGATAATAGGGATATACTTTTCCAGTGGATGAAGAATTATTAAGATTTTAGGTCAGAAACGATGGTTTAAAGTTAAGACGCCTTTTATTTTTTTTATTTTTGTATTTTTATTTTTACTTTATGAGACATTAATTAATGGACTGGAGTTGTGTCAATTACTTGTGGATTATTGTGATGTTTCTATCAGCTATTTGAACTTTCAAGTGATGCAGAAACAGATTTCTAATTTATATTTACAGATCATTTATAGATCAACTACAGATTACATCTTGGCCTGAGGGTGAATATATTCTCAGCAATATTTTTATATTTAGGTCAACTATTTCTTTAATGGGTATTCAAAAGAAGCTGTGTATTCTGGCTAAATAACATTGATGCAAGCAACATACATATTAATATAATATTATATTGGTAAAATTTAGACTATTGAAAATGAATGTCTTATTCATTTTCCAGTGCCACTAATTCTGCACACTCACTCTAAAAACTCCAAAAACTAATTAATTAATAATTTATTATAACCAGGAACGTTGTTAGTGGGAGAAAAGCTGCTGTCTTTAGCGCACATGGGAAACTCACACCTTAGAGTTGGGCATTTGCTATTATTGTTATAATTCTATTATAATAATATTACTATTATTAATAATATTACTATTACTCTCTATATTCATAGATTGACATGCGGCGTGCCCCTACTTTTTGGGGGTACTTCACTCTCCAAGCAATTAAGATGAATGGGGATACTGACTGAGATGAGGTTTTTCTAATATGTTAATTAATTCAGTGTGCATTAATAGCCCTTGTTTTCTCCCTTCATTGTCTTAAAAGATGTACTTTGCACAGTGTACTTACAGTACACACTTGGCCATTTAGTTTATACATTTTTGACTTGATTTTTAATTTAATTTAATTTAATTTAATTTAATTTAATTTTATATTTTGACATTTACATTCATGCATTTGGAAGACACTTTAGTCACTTACATTCAAGATTTTACCAATTCATACATTTTCTGTGAATAAAACCCTTGCTATCTTCTACTATTCAAGCTTTAACAAAAATGTTTACATTTTAAAATTGAGGAAATGATTTTAAATGCATATGATGTACTGCTGCTAGCTTTAGCATGTGCATCCCCAACCACCCTGCTAAGCTACAACTATTGCATAAAGTATGCAATATTCCCCATTTCATTTTTTTTCTTTAGGTGAGCAGGTACATTGTGAAGTATATTATGTCTAACTGCATTTCTCAGTGTGAACATACTGTTTTACTACAAAATGGTGTAAAATAGTGTAAAAGTTTGCAAATACAGACACTTGCATGTCTTTTTCTAGCATTGTTGTGTTTTTTATATTCTGGATTGCTCTTCACACAGTCACATCTTGTTCTGGATCGTACATTTCAATGCTATTAAACTCTGCACTATGGTTTCAGACTGAGTAGGAATTCTTGTTACAGCTGTCAGTGCAACGAAAATGGTAAACACACAAAATAATTAAAAAAGCATGAACTGAAGATGTCATTTCTCAACATGGTGAACCAAAAAGTGAAAGAGCAAGTCGGCTATGTGATGCTTTAATTGGCTGTGTGGCTGTTCGGTATTTGAGCTGGTATTTATTTGATGAATTAGAAGAGAGGTCCAGTTAATAAATCAGCTGAATGATGAATCAAGGCCTTAAGTAGGATATTAAGATTTATATCAGCAGCCTGGTACTCACTGACAACTACACAATCACTCCCCAGCTCACAGCAGACAAATCCACATTGCTTCAGACAGCCCGATTCCTTATCACAGAGAGAGAGCGGGTAGGGAGGGGGTGAGGTGCCCAGGGAAGAGTGATGGAGCTCAGCTGCATTAGAGATTGAAGAAGGAGGAAGACGGTAAAAAAAAGAGAGAGTGAAAAAAGAATAATGTACATGGCCATGAGAAATGGAGGGTAAAGAATGAAGGGTAGAGATGGGGAGAGCTACAAAGGAGAGGACACATGTTTCAGAGGAGAGAGGAGTTTCTTATTAAAGGCTGGCACATGAGAGGGGAGTGTGCATGTACGCCCGTCACACTCTGCCACACTCTCAACGCTCGCTGATGGTGAGTTATTTACCCCAGTGCGGGCTCTGGAGGTCACAGTAATTGCTTTTTCCTGCTCTTGCAGCTCAGAGGGAGGAGAGAGGCTTTGTTCCTAAGATGCAGGTGATGTCCACCACCTGCCATCTCTTTGTAGAGGAAAATATTCTGAAAGGTGATAAGAAGGATGGCATCGTTTACGTTAGGGGGGGTGGGGACATGTCCCGGCATGGATGTGCTCTACAAAAGAAATAAGTTAAAAGAGGTATATATCTTATTTTCCATATATCTTATTAAACATTCTTAAACAATATACAGTTGTTTGAGGAAAAACTGTGTAAGCTAAATTGACTTGTTTTGAGAGTAACATTATTTAATTCTTTTATTATTTGCTTGCAGTTAATTGTTTTCTTTTTTTAATAATGCTACCTTACAAAGGCAAAACAGTAATTACAGCAACATTGCAACCGAAAAAAAAAAATGGCTGCAAATTTGAGGCAAACTCATTTGTCGTAGGAAAGATCATAGACAGGGATTTTCAAACTTGGGTCTGGGGAATTTATGTGGGACCAAATTTGTTTGTAGGCTGTTGAAAAACTTCTCTTCATGTTCTCATTCATTAATATTGTATAGAAAAACTAGGCACTTAACAAAAAGCTAGTATTTTACACTTCACATTTTCATCATTTGTTTTGGATTCAATATAGTAACAATATAACAAAAATAAATAGTACTTTACAATTATTATTTTTCAGTTTTCAAAATTTAAATAGGTTTTTATAAAGATATTTTTGGAAGAGAGTGCCTTGCAAAGGGCTCATAATATCTCTTGGTCCTTGGCATTAAAATGTTTCAGTCTAAACTCTCAGTTTAAGAGATTTGATTTGCGCTTAACAATAAAGAAAGTCAAAACAAAACAGTTCTGGCCACACTGACACAAAGTGATGCCTATGGAGAAGTAGAAAAAAGACAAAGCAGACAGATGCAAGAAGATGAGCAGAGTGAAACGAGAGAGAAACTGATCCTAATAAAGTAAATAGAGTGAGAGAAATGAGAAGAGATTCAGAGAGAATGAGTCTCTTAACTGTTTCCCCTCTTTCAGGAGCAACATCCAAACAGGCGTGAAGGAGAGTAATTGATGTTGCGGTTGTGGCTGTTGAGGATGTGAAGTCAGTGTCTGAGCTCTGTTAGAGAACTAACAGATGGGTTTTCACCCTCGTTCATAATTAAGCCTACAGAACAATTGAACACTTGAAACCATTTAGTTGCACGAGTAATGAGCTAAATTAAAGGTCTGACGAAAAGAGCAGGATTACCTTTAGACTCACCAGCCATAACTAAACCTATTAAAAAATAAACACACACACACACACACACACATGCTTGATTTTCTGGGTAAACATTCTGTTACATAACATGTTACACATCAGTGATAATGGTTACATTCATTGTCCCAGAAAAATGGGATATTGAAAATCTGTAATTTAATTGTAAGGCTTATATATTTTCCCTATATTTTCAGTGGTGCTTCCCTGCAAGTATGCAAACACTTATGTGAGTGGAAATGCAATCCAAGTACACAGTCTCATCAGATATATAGTTTACATAAAAATGCATTTACTTGTCCTCATCTCGTTCCAAACTTTAAGTCTTTTATTTATTTTCATAAAGAAAATACAGATAGTTTTAATGAACCCTAGAGATTTCTGTCCATCTATTAAAAGTCTATTTAACCAAAATTCTCTGCTTCAAAAAGTTCATAAAGACATTGTAAAATGAATCCTTATGATGAACAGATTTGATTAAAGCGTGTATTTACATATAAATATTGGTCAATGCACATATATAGAGCACATCTAATACAGTATGTTCAACTGAATCTCTACCATATGTGCTTCATATGCAACAAACAACCTCAGAACTGTTTCTTGTGGAAGATCAAACATTACACACAAGAACAAACCTATTTTGAAATTGTAAACACACATAACTGCATAATGCAGTATTCTCAGTTATATACATTACTCTAGCACACAAACACAAACACACACAGGTGCTCAGATCCTGATGTTTTTACAGCAGATATGTGGATGAGACTGTCCTGATATATGGTTTGGGAAATGAGGAAGAGGGATAAGAAAAATAGGAAAGAAAGCCCTTGAGTGGGCCATTACACGTTTACAACACATGGGCTGATGGAAGACATCTGTCCATCCAGCTGTTTGACACATGCTATTATCATGTTCATAAAACATAAAACAAGGCTCAGTACAACACACAGCCAGAAACCAGCAGGAGATCACAATATCACATGTTGCGCCAACACAGGAAATAATAGATTGTTGAGGTTTTAAGGTTATGTCAAGGTCTTAAAAAGGTCACCAGGTCTGCTTTTCTTCAACAATTATTCCATCTCAAATTAAGATCTCATATTTTTCAGGGTGAAATCCTCTGGGACACAGACTCAAACAAAAGACTTCAGTGATTAAATACCTTTGGCCAACGTCAATGTCTGTCTGCCCAGTTCTGGTGCTCGACACCATTGGCACTAGTCAGAAAAGTCATCAGCTTTTTGGTAAACTGAGCATGTTAAATCAGCGTTGAAGCAATAATCAGTGAAAACTGGTGAGAGAGAGGACTCTGATTGTTTTTTTTAATTTAGCACACCAGTGCTAAGTACATATATTAAGATATTTTAATATGTGAGTATGTTCATAATGCCATGGCTGTCTGGCATGTAGAAAGCGAAGATGAACTAATAGAAATAATTCCTATTTAAAATGGTAAGCAAGTGCTGTTTTGTTAATGGTTTGTATATTAGCAGTTCTAGTTCCATTGTTGTTATTTTTTTAAATGACGAATACAGACTACTGCCATATGCTGGTATGGAAAGTTATTTTATCTCAGAACATACTTGCTAGGAGTCTGTTGGCTGTAGTCTTTGCAGTGCAATTTTTGGCCCAGACGTAGGTGATGCAAGGCAACACCACAGTCAGCTTTCACTGTGGTTAGTTCTTTGATGTCAACTTGGTGTCACAGCTCTAAAAGAAGCAGTTGAGCAGGTGCATTTGTTCAGCTTAGTAAAAAAACAAGCTTAATGTCCGCACACTGGCGGTGTTCCATAGAAATTTATTTAAGACAGACAACGTTTCGACCGGTAGGTCTTCGTCAGGCACACAACAGATCAACTAAGGTACAACACTTTATAGATATCAGGTTGACATGCTAATTAAAACAGATTCAATCAATTACATCTACTCCCACACCAAGAGAGAGAGAGAGAAAAAGAGGGAGAGAGAATGAGAGAGAGAGAGAGAGAAAAAAAAACAATTAGCATGTCCACCTGATATCTATAAAGTGTTGTACCTTAGTTGATCTGTTGTGTACCTGACGAAGATCTACTGGTCGAAACGTTGTCTGTCTTAAATAAATTTCTATGGAGCAGCACCAGTGTGCGGACATTAAGCTTGTTTTTTACTAATTTCTGATTTTTTTTGTCCTGCACCTGGGCCCTCTTTTTGGGTTTGGGTATGTGCACACCTTGCTTACTATTGGCATTTGTTCAGCTTGCCAGATAATTAGAACATTCCACAGAGTGTATAAGCTCAACACAGCAGCTGTAGGAATGCTGTAGGAATCCCAAGTCTTAGTAAAAAGAGACAATTACCTTTTTGAAGAATGCCAAAATAGTGTTAACTGGACTATATATACTGGACTATATAGATTACTTACAAATTGCAGTCAGTTATTGATAACAAATTAGATGAAAAAAATTGTAGTTAGTAACATCCATTACATATCCATTACATTATACATTTTAGGTATTACAATTAAACTACTTTTTGATTACTTGTAGATTACTTTTGACCTAACTTGTTTATCACATTGATTTAAATAGGATAATCTTGTACCACATATATAAAGAGTAAAAAAATAATATATTCCATTTGTTGCAATGAACAACATGAAGTGCATTAAACATTACATTACATCAAGGTTTCCCAAACTGGGGTTTATAAAGGAACTGCAGGGGGTTCGTGAGCTCAGTGAAAAGATAAACAGTTAAACTGCCCGCTGTTCTTCAGAAAAATCCTTCAGGTCCCACAAATTCTTTGGTTTTTCATGTATTAAGAGCCAGGGGGTAAAAACCTTTTGAATTTGAAGATCAGGGTAAATGTAACTTATTTTGTCTTCTGGGAAACATGTTCAGTAAGTATCTTCTGTAGCTTCTGAATGGAATTACTAAATGAAAAAATATGGTATTTAGGCAAAATCATCCGTTCAAAATCAACGTCTGTTCAAAAGTTTACACCTTTTTCCTTCTGGAGCATCAGTGAGCATTTGAATCTTCTGTAATAAGTTGCATATGAGTCCCTCAGTTCTTCTCAGTATGAAAAGATGGATCTCAAAATCATACAGTCATTGTAGGAAAGCGTTCAAATACACGAAAATGCCCCACAGCTTTGGATCACTCAGGTAACAACACAGTGTTAAGAATTAAGCATGTGTACATTTTTGAACAGGGTCATTTTTATAAATTCATCTACTGTATTATTTTTTGTAGACTATATGTAAACGTATTTTATGTAAAATATCTTATTCAGATCAGTACTAAATAAAAAATAACATGCATTTTGTATGATCCCTCTTATTTTGGTAAAATAATTAATATATTGCAGATTTTGCAAGGTGTATGTAAACTTTTGACCTTAACTGTATAAGGAATTTCTAGCATGATATGAAGGAAAAAAATGTGACGTTGATGTGGCTCATGATGTAGAATTTACCTGCCATATATTTATATTCATGTCAAAACTTTCAGAATTGGTTTCAGAATTGAACAGACAGCATTTACACACATTTATAGACACATAATAATAGTAATAGTAGTAGTAGTAGTAGTAGTAGTAAATAAAAAAAATAATAAAATAATTGTATTAAACTCAACACAGTAACTCAAAGAATTCTGAGAACTGTCTTTTATCATTACACAATTAATCACTGCAATAACAAGAACACCACAGTAATCTAAAGCTGTCTGTTTTAAGCCTCATTTGTCTAGATTATTCTGAAGAATTGTTTTTACTTTATTGATGATGGTTAATTGAGTTTGTTCATTTAAACCGTTTTCTTTTGAAAATTATATATTTCTTCTCATAACTCAGCACCGCAGCCTTACACACCCATCGATCTCCATCCCCACATTCACTTCATCTTCAGCCCTCTTTTTCTCCTCTCAGCATACACGCTTTTCTTTTCTTTCATCCAATTAGTTTTCCTCAGTTCACTGCCAGCACTAGACTGCCCATGTAAGGTCTTCACACACACTCCCCCCTCACACCTCCCCTCACTGTCTCTTTAATGGTGAAAGAGTTAATTAGGCTCGTCTCTCACACTCTCTCTTTGAGCGTGTGCCCATGGGTAGAGACGCCCCTCTTCTTCACTGATCACAGCTTTATTTTTAGAAACACAACACAAAAGAGTCTGCTGAAGGTCACATTGGCTCTTCAGCATGCATGTGTGTGTGTGTGTGTGTGTGAGAGAGAGAGAGACGCCATTAAAAACTTGGCTGACAGACTTGTCTGTGGAGAATAATGGATCAGCTCTGCTGGAATAATACAGTGTGAAAACAACACTCAATTTAAAAGTTTTTCCAAAAATGAGAAATTTTAGGATGGAAAAATGTAAACATCCTTGTCAAACAATATACTTCATCATTTATTATTTGAGCAATACTGTAAATTAACAAAGAAAGAAAGGGAATAAACTTGATTTTTAGCAGATAAATGAAGTAGGTAATAAATAAATAAATAAATAAAATTTTAGTCAAAATAACACAAAGTAACTAAACTCTAATTGTAAGATAAATGTTTATTGTATTTCATTTATTGTATTTAACCATTTAACGTCACATCCATTTGTGAAAATGCACTATCCAAACTTAAATTTTTATAGTTCAAGAAAGAAAACACTTTGTAATATGATTTTGATGTACATTTTCCATGGTAATGCAATTTCTGATTTTAAAATTGTTTTCAAAGGATGAATTTTGAGATTTTAAATTTTCAACTGATATATAATTTCTTAAGATTTTTAAAGTGTGATTTATTTGTAATATGGTGAAGTAGGTGTCCTGCTGACGGTTGACAGTTAAAGGTTTAATAAATGTAATTGATATTTTACTGTTACAGTTATTCATTTATTCATCACCCCAACCTCCCCTACCCCATTTATGCTTTTAATGTGCATATTAATGGTTTTGCCAAATGAACAATCATACCAGTAACTACAGTTAAATTGAAAACACAACTGTAAAAGCCCAAAGTCAAAACATTGTAAAACAAAAAATTCAACTTCACATGCTTCTCGTCTTTTATTCATAAAACACCCAATCACTTGAAGCAAATGACACAATTAATGGGTAATTATGGGAAATAACTGTTTTTCCCATTCACTTTCAATGCCTATTTTACCCCTATGACCCATAACCCCCCACCAGCCCCCCTCCAGAGCACCTCTTAATTAACAACATACTGTATCATAGCAACATACTCCTTATTCTCTTCATGCAAGGGCAGGCGATACGTAGTGTTAATTAACAGATACAACAGTGTGAGCAAACAGAGTTGTACTGCATAAAATGCTCTCTCAATTCCCTCTCTCTCAGTCTTTTTTCTGGTCCTCCCTCTGTATCAGTTTGATATCATTTTAACTCAATGGTCCAGAGCGGATAATTATGGAAAGAAGATATGGTTCTGTGCATGACAAGCTCTGAAAAAAGCAACACTAACAAATCAAATCTAACCTGCAGCTGATTTTCTTTATAAAAGAGCTGCCAACTGTTTTACACCACCGATACATTGAGGGATGAGATAAGCACACACAAATATACACAATGAAATCCCCTAAGAGGACATGCAGTAGGTTAATAAAGAAAACAAACTGCTAGACAAAAACCACAGATAATCCAATAACAGATTTATTGGAAGCAAATAGTTTGGATCCCCTTTATATATTAAGTGTCTTTAACTATCATGTACTAAAATTTTAATTAATTATTGGACATAATGCACTTACATTGTACAGGGGTTGGACAATGAAACTGTGGTTTTAGACCACAATTAGTATGGTGTTGGGCTTACTTTTGCGGCAAATACAGCATCATTTCGTCTTGGGAATGAAAAATACAAGTCTTGCACTGTAGCCAGAGGGATTTTGAGCCAAACCTCTTGCAGAAGGTCACTACATGATGCTGGTGTAGGAAAACGTTTTCTGACTCACTCCTCCAAAA
>JAHKKF010500746.1:0-10831 GCA_019740295.1 Labeo calbasu
GGCTCGTCACTCCACAGAGAGAAGAGAGGGGCGGGGCGAGCAGAGCTCATTTGCATTTAAAGCAGCCTCGACCAGAATGGGATGATTTTTGCAGAGCTTTTGACAGGTAAAAAGGGTGTTGTTTTACACTACCATTGAGAATTTTTTAACCAAAGTATATTATAGACTTTTCATTAAGACCCTAAAGAATCATATCAACTTGTGGAAAATGGGCATCCGATGAACCCTTTAAGATATACACTCTTTTTTTTTTAGAAAATGATCAAACGTTTTACTAGATAAGATCCTTATTCCTCGGCTGGGATCGTGTAGAGCCCTTTGAAGCTGCACTGAAGCTGCAATTTGGACCTTTAACCTGCTGATCCCCATTGAAGTCCACTATATGGAGAAAAATCCTGGAATGTTTTCTCAAAAGCCTTAATCTTATTTCGACTGAAGAAATGAAGACATGAACATCTTAAATGACATGGGGGTGAGCAAATTATCAGGAAATTTTAATTCAGGAGTGAACTAATCCTTTAAGTTAATGTAAAAAATGAATGTAATATGAAATATTTAAAATACCCACAGAAACCAGCCATGATTCATTAGAAAATGAAGGTGATAGCACAAAGCTGAGACAAATGGTCAGATATTATGGTCATTTGTCTCAGCCCCGAACGAACCAGTATGAAAGGGTCTGAGAAAACGTACAGAAGATAAATGAAATCAAGGCTGTGAGGGAATATTTGAGACAGCAGCAGTGCTGTAATCTCTATGTCCAGACACTCTTCTGAGTGTACGTGTTTTCGTCAGCCTGAAGCAGTATATTATAGCAAAATATAACAATATCCATTTGTTACCTCCATATCTTGAAAGGCGAAACCATTTAGAATGAGCAAAATTAAAAAGCCACAGCACTGCAATGAGCTAGACACTGACTGTTAAATCAAAGTTCCTCAGCCTAAATATTCCCTGTCCAGAGACAAACTGCAACTGTGCTGTACTTCAGACAGGTAATATTTCTAAAACCATTACTACTAATACTACATCAGGCTGTTCTGACAACAATAAGAACATCCTGCCAAGTTTCGGCGGTGTTCTCAATGGCCCTGTTCACTGGAGAGAAAATTAAATCTGTTGGGTTCAATGTTGTCAAGGTATGTTGCGTGCTCTGACAAGATGTCTGGCATCTCCCTCCATCAACTGGTATGCCTATTATTCTCTATATAGCAATGTTCAGGTAGTGGATTGTAACAGGCTCTAATTTAATTTAGTGAACTTTTCATTGACCTGAAAAGACAGAGCTTATACTTGTATAGAGAAGTGTTCAGAGACCCTTTACTCATTTTTGCCAAAGGTAAACTATAGGGAGTAACAATAAACATTCAAAGTTCAGGCCAGAACTGCACTGTAAATACATCTTATGTACTGAACATCAGCTAGATTTGCGGAAAAGTGAGAGACTTGTGATTGATAGTTTGTGAAGCCAAAATATAATAAATCTATGTTTTATTTAATTTTATTTTATGCAGCACATAAAATATGTTCTTTTGAATACAATAGAAATAGTCACTTAGATTTACATGAGAGAGAAAACTAGGCAATAAATAAATTAATAAATATTATCATTTAGCATCTAAAAAAACATATATTTACAAAATTTTAACATAAACAAATATATATATATAATTTTAAAATATATTTTTTTAATTATTTAGGTTTTCTTCACAAAAATAATTTCTTAAGGAATGGAGGACAATAAATTAATCAAATGATTATTTAAAAATAATAAATGAATAAATATAACAATATATCATATAATATAATAAATGAATATAAAAATAAATTAAAGAACAAGAAAATAAATGTTACAAGGAAAAGAAAATAAATGTAAAAATAAATACAAAAAAAATAACACAAAGGAAAGGTAATTAAAAATCAATTCAGGATTAAATTTTATTACAGATAAACTATATTGGCTTTTGTTAAGTCATTTATTTATTTATTTATTTATTTTCCTGTTATTACATTTATTTATCAATGTATTTATTTATTTACTTACTTTTAATTTCTACAGGTTTAGTTCTCCATAGGAAATTATTATAATAATAATAATAAACAATAATATAATAAAAATATAACCATAATAATAATTAAAAAAAAAAAAAAACTTGCAGTGTAATACTGATAGTTTGGGAAGCCAACATGAATTACAACATGAATTTACAAAAAATGTAAAATAATAAACCATAATAAATATATGCTTGTGGCTGCACATAAAATATGTTCTTTAGAATACAATAGAAATAGCCACTTAGATTTACATGAGAGAGAAAACCAGGAAATAAATAACTAATAAATAAATTAATGTAATTACTTAAAAGTATATGCATCCAAAATTTTAATACATACAAATATACATTTTAAAATTATATAAAAAAAACATAAATAAAAAAAGTTTTTAAATATAATTTTTACAGATATTTTTAAATATTTAAGTTCTCACAAAAATAATTTATTGGTTTAACATAAATAAAAAGAATATACAAAAACAATAAATTAATAAATATAATATAATATAATATAAATACATGAATAAATAAATTTAAAAATAATTAAATTAATACAGGTATAAATAAAAAAAATAAATAAATGAAACAATAAGTAAATAAAAATTGAAAATAAATTTAAAAATACATACAAAGGAAAGGTAATAAAAAATAAATTCAGTATTAAATTTTATTACAAATGAACTGCTTTTATCGCGTTATTTATTTATTTATTTTCCTGCTATTACATTTATTTATTTATTATTTCTACAGGTTTGGTCCTCCATGGAAAATTACTATAATAATAATAATAAATTAAAATATAATATAATAATAATAATAATAATAAAAATAAAGAAACCTTGCTGAGTCTTGCAGTGTAACCAATATACTGTCAGAATAAAAGAACAGAAGCTTGTACCCATAAAAGGACAACTTCGTACCTTATTAAGCCCTAAAATATGCATATTAGTACCTCGGAGTAGTAATATGTACACTTAAGGTACTACTATAAACCTTTTAGGAGTAAATAAGGTAGAAAGATGCCCCTTTGAAGGTACTGGCAGCTATTCACCCAGTGATGCCTCTGAATTCCAAACATATGATAGAGAACACTAAAGTCCACACGGTCTCTTTTTCAGACCTGCTCTCCAATGCCGTATCAAAGGACAGAATATGATTTACCTTGAAAGGATCTTTGAGCATCACTCACTCGACGAGAGAGGCTCCCGGGACCTGTTACGCACAGAGAGTTGTGTTAATTTAAGTCTTGATATAATCAGATGCTACAGTGACATCTTCAGCTGAAGTGGCGAGGCGGGGCTCCGCTTGTCTTTGATAACCTGTCATTCAATCTTTTGAATGGCTAAATGGGTTTTAATGATATGCTTTATGGAGTTCAAGCAGACATATCAAAGAATGCCTCTTTAACAAAATGATTAATCACAGCACCCCAAGCCATCTGCATAGAATAATTATAATTATACATACTATTCCCTGATTGATGAAGCCTAGTAGCTGTCTGCGTTTACAATACTCGGTTATTAATAGCGAATCACGAAGATTAGCAAGATAGATAGAGGCAAAACATGCATGAGAAGTGCTTTAAAATGCTTTATCTTCCTCTTCATCATCCTCTCTCCATGCTTCAAACTAAACAAATGGGCTAAACACAGTAATGGACAAAAGAGCAGTTACGTTCAATGCACTAAATAATCTCATCGACGTGTTACGCTGAATTTTTGTGAGCTGTAATCCTCTTAGTGAATGATATCCATGGCCCTGAGTATCTAAATTGACTCGGTGACAATAGAGCGCTTACAAAAGTAAAAATCTCATTCATTTTCTCCATAGACAAATTGATTTTTGGCAATAAACTATGAACCTTTCAAGGCGGACTGAGGTTGTTAAGAGATGAAATATGCTTCTGGAGAAGCCCCAATCACAAATCAATGAGATTTCAGCTTTATTAAAAAATGAAACATATAAATAAAAAAAATATTCTGAAAGGAAATCCACCAATTAAAAAAGCCACTGTTTAAAATTGTCAAAAAAGAGCTACGACCAGTGATTCTGAAGTGTGAAGCACTTGAGTTTTGCTACTGAAACATCTTACATATATGATAGTATATTGATAGTATAGTATGTGTGTGTATATATATGTATATGTATATGTGTGTATATATATATATATATATATATATACACACACACATGTACACACACACACACACACTACCAGTCAAAGGTTTTTGAACAGTAAGATTTTTTATGTTTTTTAAAGACGTCTTTTCTGCTCACCAAGCCCCCATTTATTTGACCCGCACAGCAAAAACAGTACATTTTTGAAATACTTTTACTATATAAAATAACTGTTTTTTATTTTAATATATTTTCAAATGTAATACCTTTGATTTCAAAGATGAATATTTAGCATCATTACTCCAGTCACATGATCCTTCAGAAATCATTTGAATATTCTGATTTGCTGCTCAAAAAACATTTATTATTATGTTGAAAACAGTTGAGTAGAATTTTTGTTAGGTTTCTTTGATGAATAGAAAGTTTGGAAAAACAGTGTTTATCTGAAATAGAAATGGTTTGTAACATTATGTCTTTATCATCACATCAATTTAAGCATCCTTGCGTAATAAAAGTAAATAAAAATATTTTTTTGTTATTACTATAATACTGACTCCAAGCTTTTGAATGACAGTGTATAATGTTACAAAAGCTTTTTATTTCAGATAAATGCTGATCTTTGGATCTTTCTATTCATCAAACTGTTTTAAATATTGTTAATAATAATATTTATTCTGAAGGATCCTGTGACAGTAAAGACTGGAGTAATGATGCTGAAAATGTAGCTTTGATCAAAGGAATAAAGTACATTTTAAAATATATTCAAGAAAGCAGTTATTTTAAATAGTAAAAATATTTAAAAAATTTTACTGTTTTTGCTGTACTTTGTATCAAATAAATGCAGGCTTGGTGAGCAGAAGAGACTTAAAAAAAACAAAAAAAAACATTAAAAACATTTGGCTGGTAGTGTATATGATTGTTCATGAGAATCTGCAGTGGTGAGGATTTTGTCTTGTCTGCTTGTTTAATGGCACTACTCGAAACACTGCGGCTGTCAATAATCAATACTGGGTAAATGAAACAAGCTAATCTCAATCAAAAGATCAAAATCAATATTTTTCTCCTTTTTCACAGATTACATATGGTTCCGTAAATATTATATATGATAGAGAGTGGCATCACAAAAAATAAAAATAAAATAAAACAAAAAGACATGGAAAGCAAGCATAATACATGAAGTTAGTCGAAAACCAGTAAGAACATGTCCAGGTCACATGTCAATGTGCTTATTGTCATGAATAAGCACAATAAGCTTAGTGTTATTGTCACAACGGAAAAAAAATTACTTCCTTGATAATACATATTTATACAGTACTGTAATGTTTTTGAAAGAAGTCTCTTATGCTCACCTAGGCTGCATTAATTCAAACAAAAATACAATAAAAACAGTAATATTGTGAAATATTATTACAATTTAAAGGAACTCTGTTCTATTTAAATATATTTAAAAATGTAATTTATTCCTGTGATGCAAAGCTGAATTTTCAGCATCATTACTCCAGTCTTTACTGTCACTTGATCCTTCAGAAATCAGTCTAACATGCTGATTTGCTGCTCAAGTAACATTTCTGATTATTAATAATGCTAAAATATTGCTTAACATCTTAATATTAAATAATATTTCATATTAAAGTTATATAATATTAATAATATCAAAAATAACATTTTAAAATGACATTTTTATAAGTTTCTTTGATAAAGTTAATGCATCTTTGCTGAATAAAAGTATCAATTACTTTTTTAATAATCATACTTATCCCAAACCTTTGAATGGTATGTTTTTTTGTTCATTTTAAGGTTTTTATTTTTTGTGATAGAATGTGACCTGGACATGTTTTCTTGGATATATTCTGCATCAGCATTAATATTCTATGTCTACACCTCACTACAATTTTACACCAGACTTTGGTCACTCCTGGGTTCCAGACATCAAAGATGTTGGAAGGGCGGCCACAATTACATTTAGGTTTGATGTTTCTTAAAGGGATGACCTGCATCCACCCTTTGGACGTCAAACCCCATCACTCCAGCACGGGGTGGTAAAGAGCAGCCAAACTACTATCAGACACAACAGGAATACAAACACCAAATTGCTCAGATGAACACTGACTATGTCGACTCCAAGAGACATGAAAGGCATGGAAAACAAATTAAACGGAGACAAACCAAATGTCCCAACAGGTAGCGTGTGCATGTTATCTTCTCATTGCGTTTGATGGACACAAACAACTGGCGTCCACAAATAGAGCAATCTATGGACTGGACAGAACCCAACGGAGCTCATTAGATATTTGAAGCGTGTTTTCTCTTTGCATTCAGCTCTTGAAGGATTGCTGCCTGGGTTGCCAAATCTGGTTTAGTGTTATTCTGCCTGAACCGAGGAGTTCAGGTTAAATCTAAGAAATATAAATCTCTACACCACCCACAAAGTAGCAGAGCATTGCAATAGAGTAGTGGGGTTTGTTTAAAGGAAAAGTTCACACAAAAATAAAACTTTGCAAAATATAATCAACATCAGGCCACTTAAGATGTACATAAGTTGATTCTTCACTTGCTCATCAATGGATCCGCTGCATTGAATGGGTGCCGTCAGAATGAGAGTCAACAGCTGATTAAACAACCCACAAGTATACATTTAATTCTATATTTGAGATATGGTTAATTTAGGTGTCTGTATACAGTGCTGTATTTCACATGCAAGACAGCATTGTGGCCATGACACCACAAGCTACGGTAATCAGCAGCGAGGGTCAAGGAAACCCAGAGACGTGAGTCCCCTCAGGACATGTGATTGAAGCACGGAAAAGGTCACGTCTACACGTTTGCCAACTTCATCGATTGAACTGCCGTCAAACAGACAGCCTTTTCTCTTTCTGCATGTTTCATTTTAAATGCTGGAGGAGTCCTGATGACCTGCATTGGTAAAGTGTTAACCCTCATGTTCTGTTTGGGATCTGGGAGACCCTGAGGACCTTTATATACATCAAAACACATACACATACAAGATTGATGCTTTAGGCTGAGATTTATTGGCTTTTGCTAATCTTATGAGAACTGATTCTAAACCAAATTTCCACATATGTGTACGCAACCACTGTTGTTGTAATTTTGGCCACATCCTAAACAGATATCACCATTGATATTACCTGAGAAGTTAAAGTTAATATATGCGATCAAGCTGAAGTAAGAACATATAAGGTAGTTGAAGTGTTTAAAACATACATGCACAGTTTAGTTGAATGATATAGTTGAGCCTCTTTAACTTTATGTTGTTATGCGGTTTTGTGTTGAACTGCTTCTCCCAATTGCTCTTTTACATTGACTATCACTCTATATACACTAATAAAATCAGATTTTAGATATATTTCATTACTGTTAAATAATGATATAGCATTCACTTCAGTGGTATGAGGCTGGATGCTTTCACCTGATTTTCTATTGAACTGTCAACAATTGTATTGCAGTGGTCAAACTATTTCAAATGGAGTGAATTAAGCTACTAACTTGATCATAATGCGCAATGTTTCCATCTAACGTTTATTTTAAGATGCAGCTCTTCATATTAATGGATTGTTTTACTAGTTAACAGTAAACAAGTTACCTCACCTGAATATCTTCGTAGATTTGTGTTGTATTCGACGGATGTCTTCGACGTGGAAGGCATTTATCTTCGGAAAAATGTATATTTTATTTGTAAACATCATACTTTTTCTCTTTTTTCAGTTAATGTCATAAAACTAGCAAGCTAAGCTAGTAGTAGTACTGACGTTGTCATGTAAACATGGCTGAAGACGCGAAAAGCGGAAGAACTGAAAAACCGATTCAATTGAGTGAGTCATTTACGCTGGAAGCGCTCCGAATGATTCAAACTCGTGACTTCCATCTTTCAGTTTAAGCGATTCACTGGGAAAAAAAACAGATCAAAAGAGCGATTCATTTTCGACCTCGCTTGTAATAATTTTAAAAAAGCAAGTATAGGTGGGTAAAACGGAGTTCCAATCGGATCGCGTATCGCGAATCATTTGATTTAGATCGGAACTTCGGAACGGGTTCGCGAATCATTTGATTCACATCGAGACTTATGTGCGGGTTCGCGAATCATTTGATTTAGATCGGAAATTCGGTGCTGGAACTCACAAATCTTTTGATTCAGATCGGAACCTCAAAACGGGTTCGCGAATCATTTCACGACACGAATGATTCGCGATCCGCGCTCCGAACTCACAATCTGAAATGAACGTTGGCGAATTATTTGATTTACATCGGAACTTCAGGGCGCGAATCATTCAGATCGAGACTTCGGTGCGGCTTCGCGAATCATTTTATTCAGATCGTGACTTCAGAGCGCGTTTTGAGAATCATATGATTTAGATCGGAACTTTGGAGATGTTTCGTGAATCTTTCAGATCGGAACTTTGGATCGGGTTTGTGAATCATTTCACGAATTGAATGATTCGCGGTCCGTGCTCCAATCTGAAATGATGGTTCGCGAATCATTATTCAGATCGGAGCCTCGGAGCGCGGATCGCGAATCATTTAAATTAGATCTGAACTTGGGAGCCCGGAGTGCGAATCACTTGATTTAGATCGGGATCGGTGCAAATCATTTGACTCAGATCGGAACTTTAGAGCCGGTTCGCAAATCATTTGACTTAGACCGGAACTTTAGAATGGCTTCGAGAATCTTTTGATTCAAATCGTAATTTAGGAGTGGGTTCGCGAATCATTTTGCGAATTGAATGATTCGCGATCCGCGCTCTTTCAAGATGATGGTTCGTTTTTGTATAACAACAGTTTTACTACAAATACCATGGTTAAATTATGGTTAGCAGTGCAATGATGATTGAGAGATGAACAAATAAACTGATCTCTCAGTTAATAATACCACTAATAATAAAACAAAAAAGATGCATGGATAATCACGTAAACCTACAGTTAAGTTGAATCAGTCCAATAACCATTCTTTATTAAAAATAGCTAACAATAATTAGGTTTGAAAAACATAAAATATGAGGTTAATTAAAAAATTACTAAGTATATCATTGCCATCTCTGGGGCCCCAAACAAAAACGTTTATCTGAACAAACCATTTTACGTGTTTTTTATGTGAAATTGTTATTTTACTCTTTGTAAAAACTCACTTTAGGAACTCCTTGTTTCTGTCCTCAACTCCGACACATTTCCAGTATCTGTGTATTTCTTCACCATCGTTCTGTTCCGCAAGCATTACACAAACGGTGTTCAAAAAGCATCAACAGAGTAAACAAATGAGCAACAGATCCAAGACAGATTCAGTTGAACACAAACGTCTCACGTTGTACTGTTTGTTACGCGCTGCCATCTTGCGGCGGTAAAAAGAAATGGCGGCATTTGTTTTGTGCCTGAATGTAGATAAAACACATGTGCCTGGGCAGGATGATTCTATATTATTATTATAAATCTTATGATAGTTAGGCTATTCTTGCCAATATGACTTATGAAGTAGGTCTAAATGCGTCCGAAACAATTATTAGGCCAATGTGCTTCATTTAATCAATATTCAATAACATTTGGCTGCTTTAGAATCATTCACAAATAAAACAAATAAAACACACCATGAAATTAAAAACCATTATTGATAAAGTCTCAAAATATTTAAAATAAACATTTCATCCCACAATAAACAGCAATCAAGAGAATGCAAACACAATGACACATTTAAGAATTTTTTACATCCATTACATGCAAGTGCCTTTACACACAGAACACAGGAAACACGTATTCAGAGTATTGAGAAATGTGTGTTGGCTCAGCATTTTTTTTTTGCTTTTAGAGGATGTTTCATTCAATGGCACGTTATTGTCACAAAGTGTTCATAGCACATCCTTACAGAACAAAAGTGAAAGGTTACAAGATAAAAGGTTAAATATCTTCAAATAGTGTTTTTTTTTCCTCTGAGAAAGTAGGGTGTGGAGTGTTTTTTCTATAAATGCACCATCTGAAACTGTCTAGTATATTTTGTCCAGTATTTAATTTTTAAGTGTCAAAAAAATAACCTTTAAAATGTTGCATTGACCCCCCCACTTTATCTCAGACCCAACCAATGGGCCAAAAACACACAAAGAAGCGAATGGCCTCACTCAGAGTTCATAACCCACATCAAATCCCTTCATCACACTGAACACTTTGTACTTAAACCAGTCCATTCATTCAACTCCAACACTCAATAAAATGAGTTTTATGTATTGTCCAGTGGATTGTGGGATTGTGAGTTTATTATGAAAGTAGGCTATGATGTGGACAGTGGCTTCAGCTTGTTGGGGTCTGTAGTAACGGGGTCTTTTCACTGGCTGAGCTGGACGGGTCCACATCTGTGCAGGGCTGACCAACCATCCTACTTTTTACCTGCAGGTGAAAAGAAGATCAAATGAGTACAACAACAACAACAACAACAACAACAACAACGTCCCAACCAAAATTAAAATGTCTCCACTGAACCACTTAAAACTGTTTAAACACAAATATACCTTTGTGACTTTTTATTTTTGGTTTAAAAAGGTTTAATATAAAAAATATTAGTTAATAAAAACTGCTTATTGTTTGATAATTTTTAAGTTTGATTTGGCACAACAAAAAGCAGAAAATAATGCCCAATGTGCAATAAAGTATAAACAAAAAAA
>JAHKKF010500749.1:0-16376 GCA_019740295.1 Labeo calbasu
AAAAAAATCAGAATTGTGATTTTATATAATGTAATTCTGAAAAAAAAAAATCAGACTTACAAGTTTATATTTTATAATTCTGAGAAAAACTCAAAATTGTGAGTTTGTATCAAGTAATTCTGGGAAAAAAATGTACTCACATTTACGAGAAAAAACGTCAGACTTGCGAGTTTATGGTCTCACAATTCTTCAAACCATTGATTTTTATCTCACAATTATGACTTTATTTCTCACAAATGCGAGTTTATAATCATGCAATTCTGAGAAAAAAAATTGCAAGAAAAAGTCAGAATTGCAAGATATGAACTTGCACTTGCGAGAAAAAGTTTGTAGTCTTAAAATTCTTTAAACCGTACGTTTTTATCTTGCAATTCTGACTTTATTTCTCGCAATTGCAAGTTTATATCATGCAATTCAGAGAAACAAAAGAATTGTGAAATAAAAAGTCACAATAATCTTTGTTTATTTTTTGTTCAGACCCGAAGATTGGCTTCCATACTTATGCTTAAGTTATGTTATTATGTTTTAAAATGTCTGATTGTTTTTAACGTTGAATTTTTTTGGTTTGTTTGTTTATTATTTTAGTGGAAACTGTGATAGATTTCTATTCGGCATTCTTTGATTAATAGAAAGTTCATTTGAAAACAGAAATCATTGTAAATGCCCGTACTGTCATCGAGTGAATGCATCCTTGCTGAATAGCAATAACTTCTTTAAAAAATAAAGTGCTGACACTAAACTTTTAAAACGTAGTGTTTATGCAAGAAAGAAAACAAATTACATTTCAGTATATAAATATAATAAATCTGTCATCGCTGTCTGTAACCAAAACGCATCTATTTGACCATTAGCCTGCATTATGCATTGATATTTTTTTTTTTTTTTTTCCCTTCCTGATACAACCTAATGCTATAAACATGATGTCAGAGTCAGATTCTCAGAAACACTTACTGCATGATAAAGTCATGCAGTAATGCACTGAGGTGATGGGAATGGAATATATTCATCTGAAGGGTGTAGATAAAATGTGAAGCATAAGCAATGCCTCTTCAAACTGTAAGATTAGTGTCTTACAGTGTCTTATTAGTTAAAAACAACATACAGACTTGAAACTGAACATAAACACATGCTGACATTTAGTTTTATTTGTGTTAAACTTGACTAAGAATTTCCAGATTCTCATTATCCAAAGTCACAATTTCACTGTTTGCAAGCCACCCTCATGTTGCTCCGTACCTATCTGACTTCGATTCATCAGTGCTGTTACAGTTACAATAAATGGCACCTGAGGTTTCAAAAATGATGCAAAAGTAACGTTAAATATCATAAATGGGGTCTGTACAAATTGTGCAATTTATTCCAAGTCTTCCAAAGAATAAATAATGATAACATGTTGAATGAGCCGGATGCTGACTCTTTATAAATCCAAAGGATTTTAGTAATACATTGCACAACGTTTGCTTCACGTAACAACATGTTCCATAACTCAGCAAAATTTTGGAACGCTTTTTGGCCCTGCAGCATAAATAAAGAAATTCTTCTTAGACAGAATGTTCTACATACTCTTTTAGTTCACGCTGCTCACATGTGTACCATACTGTGTCGCCCTGCTTTGTGTTTGTGTGTTCGATCTGTGGGAGTGGACTGCTGTGACATCTGAGTTCACTGATGGCCCACTTCCAGGCAGGTTTTGGAGAGCAGTTCAGCACTCCCCGTCCTTCCGCCCCTTCACGTAGCCCCAGCGTTTCCCGTTAGCACAAGGCCGAGGTCAGACCCCTTCTCAGACTCACTGGCGTCCAGCCCTTGATCATTCCCGCTCCTCTGAGCCAATAAACGTCCGCAGGATTGGAGCTCCTCCTCATAATATGTGTGTGAACTGAAGTCCACCGCAAAAACTCCCTGCCTGTGAAGCTGCAAGCCTCCTTTCGCACCACATTTTTTAAATATTTGTGGTGGACAAGCTACAGATGTGTGTTTATTTAAAGTACTATAGAAAGATTTTTTTGCTGGGAGGTGTAGAATGAGTTATTATGAGAGCTTTCTGGGAATTATAATTGGTTGCATTGTCGTAGTTTCAGTGGAAGGTTGCAGGCGATGAGTCTTAATGGTTTTAGGTTAAATTATATATGCTTTTTGTTTTAAACGAGATGGTTTTAAATGGCTCTGCAATGTAAAAATGATTGTTTTATGTTCAAATGTTTCATCTCATGTAGTATTTCACGGAATATGTGACACTTTATTATATTTGTAGCAGTAGCCAACAATACTTTGCGTGGGTCAAAACATCAATTTTTCTTTTATGCCAAAAATCATTAAGTAAAGATCATGTTCCATGAAAATATTTTGTAAATTTCCTACTGTAAGTATATTAAACTTCATTTTTGATTAGTAATATGCATTGCTAAGAACTTCGTTTTGACAACTTTAAAGGCAATTTTTGCACCCTCACATTTCAGATTTTTAAATAGTTGTATCTCAGCCAAATATTGTCCTATCCTAACAAACCATAAATCATTGGAAAGCTTATTTATTCAGATGACGTGTAAATCTCAGTTTCATAAAACTGACCCTAGCGACTGGTTTTGTGGTCCAGGGTCACATATAATTTTGTATAGAAGCTGAATGGCAAAATATTTTTAGTGCTGTCAGTCAGTAAAAAAAAAAATGTAACTAATTAATTACACTTTTTTTTTTCTGAAATTAATCCCACCTAACATTAAAGTTTTTAAATATGCTTTTATATTGCAATAATTTCACATTTAATCTTCAATCTTGCAATTTTAACAATTATTAGACTTTAAAAAATAACTGCTAATTTAAGTTAAATTGAAACTAAATAAGATTTTTTTGCAAATTTTCACAGCAGAAATCTTTTATAATTACACTATTTAATTGTTATTATAAATTTTACCAATTTTTTATTATAATTATTTATTATTTTAATAGCCAACAACACTTTGTATGGGTCAAAATTATCGATATTTCTTTTATGCCAAAAATCATTAGGATGTTAGGGCTGCACGATTATGACAAAAATCATAACTATGCCATTGTTTGAAGCACTGCATGCCACCTTTTTATATATAGTTTCTTCTTTAAATATAAAAAAAGTAAAAATGTAAAAATTACAACAATGAAAAAAGAAACCTTAAGATAACCTGTAGGAAAAACACATTCACCCCCACATCTTTTTGCAATTGTGGCTTTAAACGATTACATAATTGTGGCATCTGTAATTGTAATTGCGCTTAGAAATTCAATTAATTGTGCATTCCTAGTAAAGATCATGCTCCATAAATATATTTTGCAAATTTCCTACCATAAATATATCAGAATTTCATTTTTGATTAGTAATATGCATTGCTAAGACCTTCATTTGGACAACTTTAAAGTTGCACACCTGACAACTTTTTTGCACCCTCAGATTCCAGATTTTCAATTAGTTGTATTGCAGATAAATATCCTATCCTAACAAATCATACATCAATGGAAAGCTTATTTATTCGGCTTTCAGATTTTTTTTAAATGTCAATTTTAAAAAAATTGACTCTTATGGCTGGTTTTGTGGTCCAGGGTCACAATTATTTTATAAAAACACCAGAATCCTATTTAAGTTGATTATAGCATGTCACACTGATGTCAGTATTTGATGTCAGCTACCAAGATACCAAATGTTGTCTTGTCCCTTTTTTCCCACAGGAGCAAGAAGAAAAACAAGCCGCTTCTGAACGTGCAGGTAAACGGTGGAGGAAACGGCTGGGAAGACTCGCCCTCACGGTCACCACTGTTGTCTGCCCGTTCCCCATGCATCCTACCACATACCCCTAGTCACCTGGGAGACTCTGCAGGTGTAAGAAGTAAGTGCTTTTTATTTATTTGCAAGTAAACGTTAAATTTGTGTGTTCCAAAACCGAGTGAGCTCGCTACCAAGATAATATTTTCGCTCATCATACTGTAGGTGCACTCTAGATGAAAAGGCTAGAGTTAGATTTAAGCGTTATGTTTGCTTATAAAATATGTTGATTTGACTGAATGCAGCTTTACACATATTGTTCATGTGTACAGCATTCCCAAAATCCACTGTAGTGAAAAATGCATCCAGTCAACTCTAAACTCAATTTTAATCCGTTTTGAGTCCAATGTTTTCTTTAATATCACGCAGATAATGTTGCATCCCATGGAAGCTCTCCACTAATCATGAGGAAGGATATTGGTCTGGATGTCACACACAGGTACTGACCATTGAACTTGTGGTTGTTTTCATTCTTGCATCCGTGTTTGTCTTTCGACTTCCAACATATCTGAAATTTATGTGCTTTCTGTGCCTCCTCAAAGGTTTTCCACCAAGTCCTGGTTGTCTCAGACGTGTCAGGTGTGCAAGAAGAACATGATGTTTGGTGTTAAATGCAAACATTGCAAGTAAGCAAAAACAGGAGTTATTGTTTAGGAAAACCACATCTGATTTTATGGTATCTTCCTGCTAATGTGTGCTTCCATTTCTTTTAGGGTGAAGTGCCACAATAAATGTACCAAAGAGGCCCCAAAGTGCAGGATTTCATTTGCACCATGTAAGCTGCAAAATGTTTTGTTATATATTGTATATTCAGATAGCTTTGCAGATGATCTAAAGTTCTGTTTTGTTCTTTCAGTTCCAAACAAGATCAGAAGAACGGAGTCAGTACCGTCAGGTATCAATAATCAGGTGGAGCGACCGACGGAGTCTCAGCAGTACGGGACATTACCGAAAGCAATAAACAAAAAGGCATGTAGCAAAGAAACAAACAAACCAGGAAGTTGAGATTCACAACATACTCCGTATTTAACTCCTTGACTCAAGAGTGGTGTTAAAAGTCTTTTATTTTTTGTTAAAATACTATATTTATAACGATAAGAATTATTGCTATTATTTTTTTTTAAATAAATTTAAGAGAAATTATGTTGTAATGTTTTATTAATGCATTATTTTATTATTTTATAAAAATCTGCGTCATTCTATTTATTGTTCTATCTATCGTACTATCTATCATCTATCCATCTATCTGTCGTTCTTTCATTCTATCGTTCTATAATTCTATCGTTCTGTCATTATCAGTAACATTCTATCTATTGTTCTGTAGTTCATTATCTATCTATCTATCTATCTATCTATCTATCTATCGTTCTGTCATTCTATTGTTCTATTGTTCATTCTGTTATCTCTATCTGTCTATATCTGTCATTCTTTCGTTCTATCGTTCTGTAATTCTATCTATCATTCTATTGTTCTATCATTATCATTAACATTCTATCTATCATACTATTTATCGTTCTATAGATCATTCTATCTATTGTTTTATTGTTCATTCTATATCTATCTATCTATCTATCTATCTATCTATCTATCTATCTATCTATCTATCTATGTCTATCTATCTATCTATCTGTCTATCTATCTATCGTTCTGTCATTCTATTGTTCTTTCTATTATTCATTCTATCATTCGTGCTATTGTTCTATTATTCATTTTATTATCTATCTATCATCTATCGCTGTCTATCTATCTGTCGTTATTTTATGTCGTTCTATAATTCTATCTATCGTTCTATCATTATCATTAACATTCTATCTATTGTTCTATAGATCATTCTATCTATTGTTTTATTGTTCATTTTATATCTATCTATCTATCTATCTATCTATCTATCTATCTATCTATCTATCTATCTATCTATCTTTCTGTCGTTCTATCGTTCTATCATTCTATCATTCTATCATTATACCTATCCGTCCATCTATCTTTTTAACAAATCATTTTTTTTTCTTTATATTTATTTTTACAATTGAATCTTGTGATGCTAGTGACTATCCATAAGTGTTTTAAACATCCATCTTTACACCTTACATGCTTGTTTTTGGAAAAAGATTTTTAAGATTTGTGTCCCTTCCTTCAGGACCACCCTCCATCACTCAGTCACCTGGACTCCAGTAGTAACCCCTCCTCCACCACCTCCTCCACCCCCTCCTCACCTGCCCCCTTCGGTCAGAGCAACCCCCCAAGTGCCACCCCACCACCCAACCCCTCCCCTAAGGGTCATGTTGACAGTCGCTTTCACTTCCCAGGTTAGTCTCGTTTACACTGATCCAACGGGCTCTTATTTGCCAACTGAGCGTAAACCCATTTAAACTTCTCTCTTCTCTTTGAGTAGCACAGCATACTTTTATAAGCACTGCTTTTTTGTTTCTAATGCTCAGAAATAACCTCTTCAATAAATGTATACTAACCTACTAACATCTGCTTAAGTAACTCTCGCTGATGCATAACAAATAGATTTGCATAACAAGCAAATTGTTTAACCGGGTCTTACTCTTTTCCTTGCGGACATTTGTCTACTTGTCCCACTCAATAGCTGCCTGCTACTTTCAGCATAGACAACAGTTTGTCTTCCCTGGTGAGTTAACAATCCTCCACACCACAAAATTCTCTGTTATTTACTCGGCAGGTGTGGTGTATGAGTTCCTTGTTGAGTTATCACTGACGTTTTCAGACAAGTCAACTATGCTTTCCAGTCTTGAGAGCTTCAGCTGTAGTGAACTCAGCAATTTGAGATGAAGTTGCTAGTACTGCATATACTGTAGTGTTTCGCCTCCTTGTGGTCATCTGTGGGAATTGCTTTTTTTGCAGTATTTTGCAAGTATATATAACTGCAGACTAGAGATCTCCAAAATGGGGCTGGAACTCCAAAGATGGGCAGAACCTCCAAAATGGGACGAGGTCTCGTCGCACAAAGACTTTACCCATTGGCTCTGGCTTCAGCCTATTGTTACTGACTTACATTTCAAAACTAAACTTTATAAATTAAACGTAGTTGATCTCAAATAAAATACACTATGCTGTATAAATAAATATGCTCAGTGAGAGCAGAGCCCCAAAGGTCGTGGCCAGTGGTTATTGATATAAACGGGAATCCCCCACGAGTTCTCCCGCGAGCCGTCCCAGTGAAGCGCAGGGGAAAGGTTTTACTCCATTACTTTGTTTTAGACAATGGAGGCGTCCTGGTTCTTGAAATTCGCAGTGTAGGAGGGGGTAGTGATGCTGGATGTAACTAAAAAGGTCCAATTTTCCGGTGAGGTCCGGATGGGGAGTTACAGAACGGCCCGACAATCTCATATCGCATAATCTTATTAACTGTTTATCTGCCTCGCTATTCAGCGCCAGTCCCGCTGTGCAGTCAGTTTCACTGGTTAAGGTTAGGGTAAGGTGTGGGGTAGGTTTAGGGGTTAGCATTTGTGTAGCATAGTGTAGGAAATCAACACTGATTGACACAAACAATAAAATTTTTGAAAGCTGTGGGGCGGAGTTTGCACTGAAGTGGATTGGGGGGAAAAATTGCACATACACGTCATGTGCCTGTCTGTCAAAGGGCGGAAGCCACGCCCTATTTTGGAGTGCCCACCCCGATTTGGAGATACCGCCACCATTTGGAGATCTCCATGCTGCAGTTATACCCTTCTCGTATTTTGTGCTTTCAGCTCTGTGTGCTTCTAGTTATGGAAACCCTTTCCCCCATTAAATAAAAAATAAAAAAAGGTTTTTGCGACTTGTTATTTCACAATTCTTTCACAATATCTGCGTCATACAAACTTGCAATTCTGACTTTTTTCTCAGAATTGTTAGAAATAAACTCACAATTGCGATATATAAACTCGCAATTCTGAGAAATAAAGTTGCAATTGCATGATATTAACTCACAATTGCGAGTGAAGTCAGAATTGTAAGACATAAACTCAGAATTCTGTGAACATGTCAGTGTTTTTTTCAGAATTGCGAGTTTATATAAGTCAGAGTTGCGAGATGTAAAATTGAAATTGCGAGGGGAAAAAAGTCAGAATTGCGAGATAAAGTCGCAATTGCCTCTTTTTTTTTTTTTTTTTTTTTTTTTTTTTTAAGTCAGTGGTGGAAACGGAAATAGAGAACCTAAAAGACATATTATTCAGTTGTGTAGTTGTATTATATTAAAGGTGCACCAAGTTATTAGCATTTATATCACTATTAAAGGGATAGTTCACTTTTTTTTTTAAATTCACATTTTAATATCAGGCAGCAGCTTTGAACAGCAACTACTTTCAACTTCAGAACTTTAAGCGGAGTAAAATTACTTGGCGCACCTTTAAATGGAACAGGAATGTATCAACATCAACATACTCAACAATGCCTTTTTTTCTCACAGACATATCCAGTTCCACGCATTCAGATGGAGGTTACAACACCGGGTGAGACAGAAATCTCGATTACTGTGTTTTTCTCAGTATTTCTGGAAATGTTTTGACCCCGGTCAGTTAAAATAGAAGTTCCATCAGTTTTGGTTCCTCATGGTACATTGTAATTACTCTGCATTTGCAACTAGCAAAACAACTTGAGGTTATTGCCTCATCATGAATGACTCATTTGTGCTAAGATCACATGGAACAAATGTGACGGCACTTCTACTTCTAGAGAATTTTCCCTACAAGTTTAAACTCATTGCATGTTTCAAAGATGCTCTGACGGGATAGTTCACCTAAATACTTGCTATTATTTATTCAGCTTTTTGTTTGATTTGCTTCCACGGAGCACAAAAAAAGTCGTCAAGCATCAGAAATGACAAAAAGCACTGTAAAAGTAGAATGAAGCCATTTGATACCTTTTTGTGAGAAAAGGCCAAAACGGAAATAATTATATGCTGATTTGCAATATGTGCTTTATTTGTCACATGGCTTTCAGAAAACCATAATGGTGAGTTAATGACAGAATTTAAATTTTTGGGTGAACTATCTTTTTGTAAACGATTTAGATGATACCGTACATCATAGTATGACGTATCACGTATTTAAAAGTGATTATTAAAGACCGCTGAGTTTAATAGGTCATCTCTTCCATGCAGAGAAACAGATCAGTTGGATGGTAACGTCAACCAGTTGTCAACAAGCCAAAGGGAAGCTGTGGTGAGTGCTGCAAGAAACATGTTTAAACCACAGAGCTATGAGGAATTGAAAGCATTTGTGGGCAAAATCTCCAGTTCGTCATGGTGGTCACATGTTTTTATTCAGTCAGTGGTGTATGTGTAGTGACCCTGACCACTAAAAGACAAACTGAAGCTTTGTCTTGTACATTTTGAATTAAATCAAAACCGATTTAGGATTCTGAAAATGTGAAAACATTTTTAAAACCTTTGGCCCTATAATGTGACTAATGTTGGTTGTTATATTCTTCTCATTCAGGATGAGGAGCAGCAAGAGGAAGATGGGCAAGATCAGGAAGGTTCGGACGATGAAAGTGAAGGTGATGAAGTGGATGACCTGCCCAATTGCAGGGGTTACTGGAAGGACCACATAAGCCGGAAGGCCAGCCAGACCAGCGTTTACCTGCAGGAGTGGGATGTGCCTTTCGAGCAGTTGGAGCTCGGAGAGCTGATCGGTAAAGGCCGATGGGGGAAGGTGTGCAGGGGCCGCTGGCACGGAGAAGTGGCCGTTCGCTTGTTAGAGATTGACGGAAACAACCAGGAGCACCTGAAGCTGTTCAAGAAGGAGGTGATGAACTACCGGCAAACGCGACACGAGAACGTTGTGCTGTTTATGGGGGCCTGCATGAACCCACCCCATCTGGCCATCATCACCAGGTTCACCTCTCTCAATGTTTTTTTTTTTTTTATTTAGCGAGGATGCGTTAAATTGATCGCATGTATTTATTTACAAAAGATTTCTATTTCTATAAACGCTGTTATTTCTGTTCATCATCCTGAATAAAATGTATCAGGGTTTCCCCAAAAGAATTTGTTTGAAGTTTTTTAATGTTACAAAAGCTTTTTATTTCAGATAAATGCTATTCTTTGGATCTTACTATTTATCAAAGAATCCTGAAAAAAATGTACTCAACTGTTTTAAATATTGATAATAATAATAAAAACAAAAAAAATTAAATTTCTTGAACAGCAAATCAGCATATTAGAATGGTTTTTGAAGATCATGTGACACTGAAGGAATGGGTGCTTTAAATTCCGCTTTCCCATCACAGAAAGTAATTGCATTGCATATTTTAAATGGTAATATTTTACAATAGTACTGTTTTTACTGTATTTTTAAAATCAAATACAGTAATACACTACCAGTCAAAAGTTTTTGAACAGTAAGATTTGAATGTTTTTTAAAGAAGTCTCTTCTGCTCACCAGGCCTGCGTTTATTTGATCCAAAGTACAGCAAAACAGTAAAAATTTTAAATATTTTCCTATTTAAAATAACTGCTTTATGTTTGAAAATATTTTAAAATGTAGTTTATTTCTGTGATCAAAGCAAAATTTTCAGCATCATTACTCCAATCTTCAATGTCACATGATCTTTCAGAAATAATTCTAATATGCTGATTTTCTGTTTTACAGTTACATTTTTTTTTCAGGATTCTTTGATGCATAGAAAGGTCCAAAGATCAGCAATTATGTGAAATAAAAAAGCTTTTGTAACATTATACACTATACCATTCAAAAGCTTGGAGTCAGTATAATTGTTTTTTGGGGGGAAAGAAATTATAGAAATTAATACTTTTATTTAGCAATGCTTTAAATTGATCAAAAGTGATGATAAAGACATTTATAATGTTACAATATTTCTGTTTTAGATAAATGCTGTTCTTCTGAACTTTCTATTCATCAAAGAAACCTGAACATTTTTTACTCAGCTGTTTTTAACATAATGATAATAAAAAATAAATAAATAATAATAATAATAATAATAAATGTTTTTGAGCAGCAAATCAGAATTTTAGAGTGATTTCTGATTGATCATGTGACTGGAGTAATCATGCTAAAAATTCAGCTTTGAAATCACAGGAATAAATTACATTTTAAAATATATTCAAATAGAAAACTTTATTTTATGTTTTCTATTACGCTGTTTTAAATGGTAAAAATATTTCAGAAGTTTACTGTTTTTGCTGTACCTTGGATCAAATACATGCAGGCTTGGTGAGCAGAAGAGACTTTTTTTAAAAAACATTAAAATCTTACTGTTCAAAAACTTTTGACTGGTACAGTAAATGCAGCCTTGGTGAACATTAGAGACTTTAAGATATTAGAGACATATATTAGAGACATAAAAAAATCTTACTCCAAACTTTGAATAGTAGTGTGTATATTTTGAATGTGTAATACTAGATATTATATAAGAGCATTTGTGTTTTGATTGTAATCTATTTGTTGTCCTGCCACAGCTTTTGTAAAGGAAGGACGCTCTACTCGGTTGTCAGGGATTCTAAACTTGACATCAACAAGATACGACAAATTGCTCAGGAAATTGTAAAGGTATGAAGCATCACGTGTATTACATGTTCTTGGCTTCCTTTTTGAATGATTCATCCGTGCATGTTGTTATCCAAAAAAATGTCTTCGTAGTCTTTTATCAAAATGTAATGACTGTAATCACATTAAAGGATTAGCTTACTTCCTGAATGAACATTTCCTAATAATTTACTCACCCCCATGTCATCCAAGATCTTCATGTCTTTCTTTCCTCAGTCGAAAAGAAATTAAGGTTTTTGAGGAAAACATTTCAGGATTTTTTTCCATATAGTGGACTTCAGTGGGTTGAAGGTCCAAATTGCAGTTTCAATGCAGCTTCAAAAGGGCTCTACACAATCCCAGACGAGGAATAAGGGTTTTATCTAGTATGCAATAGCTCTGCGATGTGTCTGCACGCATTACTTAATCAAGTTAGAAAGGTCACACACGGCTAGTTCTTCGTCTGTGTATTCCAGTTCAAGAAGGTAGTCCAACATTGTTGTTTTACCTTTTTTGTAAAAGGCATTTGACTTTCTTTGCACGTTTGCTTTGCAAACACTGGGTTAGTACTTCTATCTGCGTCACGCATGACCTTTTCCAGCATGACTGTGTAACTGGTGAAGTCGAGCTAGTGTAAGACAACCATTTGTGGTTAGAAAGTATATACATTTTTATATTTTTAGTAAATGACTGATCATTTCACTAGATACGACCCTTATGCCTCAGCTGGGATTGTGTAGAGCCCTTTGAAGCTGCATTGAAAGTGCAATTTGGACCTTCAACCTGTTGGAGAAATATCCTGAAATATTTTCCTCAAAAACCTTATATTCTTTTTGACTAAAGAAGGAAAGACATGAACATCTTGGATGACATGGAGGTGAATAAATTATCAGGAAGTAAACTAATCTTTTAACGGTTTTGTGTTTTTACCTTTTACAGGGAATGGGCTACCTCCATGCAAAGGGAATTGTGCACAAAGATTTAAAGTCCAAGAATGTTTTTTACGATTCAAACAAAGTGGTCATCACAGATTTCGGTCTGTTTGGGATGTCTGGAGTGGTCCAAGAAGACAGGTACAGGTCATTACTCCAGTGTTATGATTAAAATAGTCTTATACAGCACTATACAGCATGCTTTGTTAAAGGGACAGTTCACCCTCATGTTGTTCCAAACCCATAAGACCTTTGTTCATCTTTGAAACACAAACTAAGATATTTGTGATGAAATCCGAGAGCTCTCTGACCCTGCGTAGACAACGCAACGCAACTGACACGTTTAAGGCTCAGGAAGTTAGTAAGGGCATCCTTAAAGTAGTCCACGTGAATGTGCATCAAAGACTGACAGAGATAAGAAGAAATTGTTGAATAAAGTTGTTATTTTTGCACAAAAAGTATTCTCGTAGCTTCATGAAATTTCATGAAATTGAACTATTCTAACAATGTCCTTACTACCTTTCTGGGCCTTGAACGTGTCAGTTACATTGCCGTCTATACAGGGTCAAAAAGCTCTTGGATTTCATCAAAAATATCTTAATTTGTGTTACTAAAATAAATAAAGGTCTTACATGTTTGTAACTACATGAAGCTGAGTAATTAATGACAGAATTTTCATTTTTGGGTAAACTATCCCCTTAAGAACTTCATTAACGCGAATGTGTTTGCTTTTAGGCGGGAAAATGAACTGAAGCTGCCACGAGGGTGGATATATTACCTGGCACCAGAGATCGTGCAAGAGATAGGACCAGGAAACCAAGAAGACTGTTTGCCCTTTTCAAAAGCTGCTGATGTTTACGCTTTTGGGTAAAAACCACATCTCTTTTCCCACATCTGCATCACATATACAGTGCCTTTAATGCAAACATTTGGTTTTGGTGTTAATGTTTTATTTCTGCATAAAAAAAAGTTTTTCTGATTGGTCCTTCATTTTAGAACCTTTATCTAAATCAAAATACAGTATTTGCAAACCAACATTGAAGTTGATCAGTTGACTTTGTATGTGTCTCAGCACTGTCTGGTATGAACTCCAGGCCAAAGAATGGCCCATCATTAATCAACCAACTGAAGTTTTGATCTATCAGCTGGGAAGTGGAGACGGCATCAGAACGTTACTGGCCCAGAAGGGTACAAGCTTGGGCAAGGAGGTTACGGTAAGTCCAGCACTGGTATATTTAAATAATAATCATATGTTTACATGCACCTTGCAGAATCTGCAAAATGTTAATTATTTTACCAAAATAAGAGGGATCATACCAAATGCATGTTATAAGATATTTTTACATACATTTTTACATGTAGTCCACAAGAGAAAATAATAATTGAATTCATAAAAATGACCATTCAAAAGTGTACATATGCTTGGTTCTTATTACTGTGTTTCTATCTGAATGATCCACAGCTGTGTTTTCTTGTTTAGTGATAGTTGTTCATGAGTCCCTTGTTTGTCCTGAACAGTTAAACTGCCTAAAAGATCAATCTTTTCACATTGAGGACAACTGAGGGACTCATATGCAACTATTACAGAAGGTTCAAATGTTCACTGATGCTCCAGAAGGAAAAACAATGCATTAATAGCCAGGGGTGTAAACTTTTGAACACAAATTTATTTTTTACAAATTTATCTTATTTTGCCAAAATATCATTTTTTTATGATTTAAGATAAGTACATGGTTTCCAGACAAAATAAGTTACATTTACCCTGATCTTCAAATTCTAAAAGTTTTCACCCCCTAGCTCTTAACACATCATGTTTCCTTCTGAAGCATCAGTGAGTGTTTGAACCTTCTGTAATAGTTGCATATGAGTCCCTCAGTTGTCCTCAATGTGAAAAGATGGATCTCAAAATATGCAGTCATTGTTGGAAACGGTTTAAATACACAAAAACACAGAAAAAAAAACAGAATTTTGAAGGATTTTTCTAAAGAAGAGCAGCCAGTTTAAATTTTTCAGGACAAACAAGGGACTCATGAACAGCTATCACTAAACAAAATCTGTGGATCTTTCAGGCAACAACACGGTATTAAGAATCAAGTGTATGTAAACTTTTGAACGTAGTCATTTTTATAAATTCAACTATTATATGTAAACATCTTTTATGTGAAATATCTTATTCAGGTCAGTACTTAAGAAAAAATAACATGCATTTTGTATGATCCCTCTTATTTTGGTAAAATAATTAACATTATGCAGATTCTGCAAGGTGTGTGCAAACTTTCGACCTCAATTGTATATTGGTAGGTGTATAAAAATAAAATGTGTATAATGTAACATGGCCATTGTACTTGCACTACAGGAGATTCTGTCAGCCTGCTGGTCCTTTAAAGTAGAGGACAGACCCACATTCACTCAGCTGTCAGACTTACTAGAGAAGCTCCCGAAGCTCAACCGCAGACTCTCACACCCCGGGCACTTCTGGAAGTCTGAGGAGTATGTATCCTAGACTGGAACGCTAGCATGCTGCAGATTCCCCCTTTTTTTTAGGGGGAGTAGTTTAGGGAGCATGAAAACTAACAGAACGTTTGGAGCTGACCTGTGCATTGTTTTTTTTTTTTTTTTATCTCTCTCTATTCTGAGCCTTTACACAATTGGATTTTTAGCGTAGCAAGTGTCAGAAGGATGCCGTGCATGAAATCTGCCATTATATATTAGGTCAAACCTGATATCACATAGTGCGGAAAATAACAATAAGTGACAGTAATGAAAAAAGAGTGTATGTGAGTGCTTTTCTGCTACCAAAGCTTTTGCCTGTTATTTAAATGATTGGTCTGGTTTGCAAATAAGTGTGAAGACTTTTGTGGTTTATCGTATATTATTTACCATTGAAATTCAACAGCGAGTGGTTCAAAGGCGAAGGTGCTTATTGATTTAACCTGTTACACTTTTAAATGTTTATATACCCAAATATCTGGCCTGTGGTCAGTAATTCAGTTCTTATCTTGAAAAATAACAGTTAGACTGTGGTAAAAAAAAAAAGGAGTGATCTGAATTTATAATTAAAGTAATATTGACAATAATTCTATATTATTATTATTTATCAGTACAAGCAGTTGAAATCCCTGAAAAACTTTTAGAATTTTTTTACAATTATTTGTGTATGTTGTCTTTTTTTGTGTGTGTTTCTCTCCATACTGGGAATGGGCCCAACTTGTGATCCCATCTCTGTCATCTACTGTTCCTGTCTCCATCTTGATGTCTCAACTTTTCCACCAACCTGTTCCAAATCTTCATAAATCACGTCTCATTTTCTCCTCTGCTTTTCTTCCTTCTGTTCTCTGATTGGCTGAATGTTCAGTGCATGGCATCACCACTGTCTGCGTGAACACTGCAGTTCGGGTCTCCGCTCTCGCTGTCCCTACATCTACAAATATGACGGTTTGTCCACAGCTGACGTTAACATTAGCATGCCTGCTGCATTCAAAGAAAGCAACCGCGTAACTGATTCAGATGTCTAAATCGATTCCATTTATTTCCTGCACGACTTATTGATTTCTATGCTTATGTCTTACAAATTTGTGTTGCTTTTTATTATAGTAGTCCCATCTTTGGCAACTGTTAGGCTTTTAAACTTTCGCCTATTCTAACACTGAGCAAAGCCATTTCAGCTAAACTTTGTAAATGGAAAATATGCTGATAGGATTTCAGAAAAAAAAAATTGTGTGTGTGTTTCAAATTCCTCATCTGTCATCAGATGAATGGAATGTGATGTCCATGGCTCATTTTCCACATTTTACTCAAAATTAAGATTTAAATGAATAATCATGTATTTACCAGATGCTAATTTGACCTACTGAGCCCTTCCAGGATGAATAAAGAGCCTCAAAATAAGTATCTTCACGAGGTAGGGCTTTCAAAAGGTACCGGGTTCGGTACTTACGGTACTGAAATTTTAAAAACGTCCATTTCCCACTCACATTTGAGCGCTGTTGAGCCGATTGTTAGACATCGCTGATTGGCCATCGTGTTCACGCGCTCAACAGACATGACTGTGATTGGCTACAATGATCAGCGCTTCAAGCTCCTCACCGAGCGCTCACACAAGCACAACGGGAGCGTTTGAAAGCCGCGTCTGTCAACGAATCACAATCATGTCTGTTG
>JAHKKF010500757.1:0-25127 GCA_019740295.1 Labeo calbasu
CAGCTTTTTGATCAAACCGCCCAGATTATATTTAACTGATTTTTACTTTACATTCCTGCCATATGTACATCAACTTGACATAATCACCACTGATAAGCTACTACTAAACAGATTGTAGAAACTTCAGTTTTCTGTAAAGCTGTTTTGCAACGATTTTAAGAAAAGTGCTATACAAATAAACTGGAATTAAATTGAATTGTATTAAACATGAATGCCACCACATTTATGATTATCATGATTATCATCCACCAAGTCAGAAGTATGAATGTGAAACTTTTGGTGCATTCAGGTCTTCCTGGGAAGCCAGCAGGAGGCGCTCTTGGAGCTGAGGAAAAAGCAGTTTCCTCACTAACGGCTGTAAACAAAGCTCACAAGCACTACTTCGTACTTCAGCTATTATCCACTTTTTTCCTGCGTTTCCTCCATGATTAATGCTAACTTTCATTTGGGTGCTTTCGTGTTCCCATCTCCATAGAAATCCATGTTAAAAATGAGTAAAAAAAAATTGACTGAATTGAAACATTTTCAGTATCCACCTTTTTCCTGATTTCTCCATAGAAATCCATGTTAAAACGGGGTAAAAACCTTTTCAATATAACTACATATAAAAATGTGAGCAAGTTTAACATTATATTATCAGCTCAGAAAATATGATAATTAGACTCCAGACACAAGAGACCGGAAATGTAAAGTACCGCTCCAATCGGTCGAGACTTCCGCGTTCAGAAAAAGGTGAATAACTAATTATAAAATGTGCGCAGGTTTAACATTACTGTATATTATCGGCTTGGAAAATATGTTAATATGACTCGAAACACCAGACACATAAACAATGAAATGAAAATGACATTGAAGCTGTTCTGAAGACAGTTGGTTCCCTTCAAAGATACATTCATATAAAAACACCCTTGCAGAATTTAGATTTTAAAACGTGTTGCTCATGTTTTTTCAACAAAGTCAAAATCTATTTGTGGCGGTCAGTGTTGATATTGTGGCGGGCTGCCACAAATAAATCAATGTATAGCAATTATGCTAGAATGTAAAACGATTTGATTTACAGCACCTTCATTTGAATAAAAGTATAAACAAAAAAACACCTAATACACGTCCTTTATTTATAATTTTATCCACCTTTATTTTCCCGTAAGAGTGGGCTCGGCCATTTTTAAATTTTATGGGTCTGGCTTCTGGTCTCATCCACATCCAGCTATTTTTAGCTGCACAAAACAGCTCATTTTGCTGCTTGATACTGCAGATTGGTGTGTCTTACCATATTATTTTAATGTATTATATATAAACAATTTAACCGTTTACTGCACTTCTTCTCGTTATTTCCCTTTAGCTGCTAATGAACCGTAAATCTTGCCCATAGTTTTACTTCTGCGTTAAGGTATAAAGTGGATAGAATAAGGTAAAGGTACACCAGCATCTTGCTCTGACCAAAACGACTTCCATAAATATGAACGCAGCATACTGCTAAAATCATTGCTATACACAATAATAATGTAATGTTTTGAGCATATAATTTGACACTGATAATTACCAACATATTAAATATTAACCGACTGACAGGCCTAATTGGGTAATACTTATCAGACATTTGAGCCAAAAACATTCAATGCCGCAAAGCCCTTTAACATTGTTATAAGAACTGACTATAGACTCAGTGAAAGGCTAGGAGTGAATAGCAAGATCTGGGATGTTCGCCGGTGACATTTACCCAGCGTTAAATCACACAAAAGGCTAAGATGACCCTCCACCTGATGACTTAGCAGCCCTGGCTCTGAGCACCTCACCCTGCGGTTCTATTCAGCTCGAATCCTCATTCGGTCGGCTTTCCTTTAGCCTGTACCCTAAATGGAAGGAGCGCACAATGAGAAATGAGATACTTGCCCCATTCAACGTGATCTGTGGATTATAATGTGAGATCCTTCACATGGAGGAGACAGTCGCCCAAGGCAAAATAAATGTGGGACCTCAGCACATTGATAAGAGGTATGCTCATGTAGAGATTAACATAAGCAATTTGTCATGGAAAAGTCCAGCTTTTGATAGGGTTACCCCATTCAAATGTGGGATTATCACATGCCTTCCTCGGGACAAAGGAGAAATATTAACCATTTGTGCCATCCGAGATTCAAGGGAGATTTACTCAAATGACACTTTATTGCTAGGAGGAGTCAAAGCATCTTTTCAAAGCGGAATGGGATACAATTCATATATTCAACACCAACGTTTTTAAAAATGCATTTTGGATTTCGTAGGTTGACTATTCAGTGCATGGATAAACTGTGAAGCAGGTTATGCGCAGCTCATACATCCCAAACCCTTTAGATTCCCCAAAGCTAGGTCAGTGATTTTCCATGCTTAAGCGTTCGGATAAAAAGGGAACAAGGCCAATGAGAATTGGAAGTCCCTTTGGGAAAAATTGGGAGACTGTACATGGGTAAGATGTGAACTGTGGTGATGCCACACATGGCTGCACAATGTGCACACAGTGAGGCCTTTCCTCTGTAAAACGCCAAGTCTTCCGCCCCCGCTCTCCGTTCTGCCACACAAGCGCAGAAAGCCACAGTGTGTCACAACCCTGCACATAATACACTCGTGGGGTTATTTCCTTTTTTCTCAATCTCTTTCTCCTCCGCTTCCCTCTTGAGATACCTTAGATTTTTGACCACGCTGCCGGCCGTGAATGCAGCTAACCTCTGCCGCATCTAGCCGTAGACTTGTAAACATCTGATTATTGTTGTCTGTTATGAATAATAAATGTTTTCTATGAGATATTATTTGATAAGTTCTCTTTTGCACAAAGAACAAACAACATAATGGTTCCCCATCCACCGAGACCTCAATGGTAGGACGTTTGTCTTTTATTTTCACTGCTGCTTCTTTGGACACTGAAACCGTGCCAGATCTTAAGCAGCCATAATAGCAACCTTACTTTCACTGAAATGTAGTGCCGTATATGTGGGCCGCATGCATAAACAGCAGTTATTGATCTGCATCGCTCAGGGAAATAACGAGGGTTACATTATGATACAAGGCCTAAATCCACAGAGTGTCTCACCTCAAGCAAGCATGCGTCCAAAAGCCACAACGCTTCCCCTGGCCAACTCATTACAAGATGGCAAAACCAACTAAAAGCCACTGTCTAAGTATTATGTCCCATTAACCAACTAGTAAGGATATTGATGTTCTCTAAATAGAAAACAAATAATTGACACTTTAATGGACAGGAAATGCTCTAGTATATATGGACACCAACCACAGGCTAAAACAAGCAATTAACCCCTCTGAGCAATCTGAATGCCTTGCCAAATTAGTTGCAAATGCAACAACCTTACACTTAAAAGTGAACAAGAAGAAATAGTAGAGAGTTGCCACACTTTTTACTCCACTAAATATTTCTCAGGGGTAGATTTAGAAATGTGAATACAATATATGCACAGTTGACACAAAAATGAAAATTCTGTCAAATAATTACTCACCTTCATGTCGTTCCAAACTCGTAAGACCTTTCATCTATAAAATACAAATTAAGATATTTTTGATGAAATCCAAGAGCTTTCTGACCCTATACATAGACATTCAAGGTCCAGAAAGGTAGCAAAGGATAAGTCCATGTGACATCAGTGGTTCAACCCTAATTTTATGAAGCTATGAGAATATTTTTTGTGCGCAAAGAAAACAAAAATAACAACTTTATTCAACAGTTTCTTCTCTTCCGTCGTCTTCTTCATCAGTCGCCATAGTACTATTGTGAACGCATGCCGAGGACTGACACGGAAGAGAAAATGTGTTGAATAAAGTCATTATTTTTGTTTTCTTTGCGCACAAAAAATATTCTTGTAGCTTCATTAAATTAAGGTTGAACCACTGGTGTCACATGGACTGTTTTAACAATGTCCTTGCTACCTTTCTGGGCCTTCAACATGGTTGTTGCGTTGATGTCTTTGGAACGACAAGATGGTGAGTAATTAATGACAAAATTTTCAGTTTTGGGTGAACTATCCCTTTAAAGTCATGACTACAATAAAGTTATTAAACATTTACATCATTATTAACCATAAAAACAAGTTGATTAATAGCAAAGTAACTACATAACTACATGGGGTAAGTTGTCACATTAAACAGGTTTTTCTGCAATAATTTAAATTGTTAAATAAGAATGAAAAACTAAATTATTTTTGAAACTGCAAAAATAAAGAGACATTTGTGTATTTGGCAGACATTTTTATCCAAAGTAACTTCCATTGTAGCGGTGGGGGAAATATCGATTCACATTTGAATTGCGATTCAGTCTTCTGGCGATTCGCATCAATTCACAAATTTCAAAAATTGATTTTTTAGTTAATATGATAATTATAGCCTAGCCTAATAACACGATGTTGTCAAAACAAAACAGCAACAGCAATGGAGGAAAAACAAATACATTCTGCTCCATTTTCAGCCAGGGCAAGTACTTTATACTTTAGTTTTTATGGGAAGTAGGGATGCGCCCCAATCCGTATTCACAAATGCACGAAAAACGAACGAAGTTCTACACAGAGTACGTGCGATCAAAGACAATAGAAATTGGTGCGATCCTAAATCTCAAAAGTGAAAGCAAAATGCGAGCTATATATATATGTAGTATAATTACCCAACGACAATTGTGAGAGAAAGCACTGATATATATATATATATATATATATATAATTTCCTCTCATCTCGTATTTATTCCCTTTAGGGGTTCCACAGTACATGTCATTTTCTTTCCGAACACGGTATTTGGACACATCCCTCATGGGAAGTGTAAAATGTTTTTGATTTAGTAGGAAGATAATAGTTATTAGGAAACACTGATTTCTTGGACTACCCATACAGACTGGTGTGTTTTAGTATCAAAATACTGGTGCATTTGATGTCACAAAAAATGTGATGAAAAACTGTGAATTGATTTTTAATTAAACTACAACCCCAAGAATCGTTATGAATCAAATCGTCAGGTACCTAAAGATTCCCATCTCTATTCCATTGCATTCAAGATATATATTTTATCAGATTTTGCTTTTCCTGATCAAACCAATGACGTTTGTGTTGCTACCACCATCCTTTACTATTTGTGCTACAGGAAGGCCAAGTTTTTGAAACCAACCTATAAAACCACTGCTAGACAAAACAAACATTTGTGTAACTGGACTTTTGACTTAAATCTTTCTAGCAGACATTGCGACAACTAGCCAGGCTTTCCCCTATGCACCCTCAAACTTTAGCCTTGGTTTGACCCAGTTCTAGTTAATTAAAAAAAAAAAGCTTAGCGTGACAAAACATCTGTGACAGACACTAACAGGCTGCTGAATAACTTTTTGACAGCTTCACTGAATTGTTTTTTACAGTTATGCGCCAAGACCTTTGAACATATCGCTTGAGGAAATGTACATTGTCATATGAAGATAAAGTGACAAAACCTCATCATCAGCATTTCAACACAACACCAGACTTGCAGCTTGGTTGTGGGCATCAATTAACACAAGTTATCACATCGCAATTAAATTAAATTAAATTTTGTCAGCTACTACAGTCATATTTATATATCTATGGAGCTGCATATGTAGTCAGCGTTCATCTCCACAATGCCTATTTTCAGAGACTGTGTCAATATTGTGTTAAACAGTAATTTTCCTCTCAATGAAGGCCTCTTTGGCAAGACCAGCAACCTTTGTATTTGAGTCCAAAGGGGAGACGGCAGTTTGCGCTTCTCACCCCATATCCTTGTTTGCACCTGCCTGCACAGGGAGCCTTTGCTCTTCCTGGTCATTGAAGGTTCAAGGGAAATCAGAGGAATCAAAGGTCATTGTCTCCTGGCAGACCTAATGTTTCCCTTTGTGACCGTCACATGCTGAGGCCAAAGTCTCTTTGTTTTTGCCTCTGCTCTCTGGTCTGGGATCAGTGCTTGAACCGTTTCTAGAATCAAACAGAGGAAATGGATGTGTTATTTAATCGCATTATTATACTTTAAAGAAAGCGTACTTGCTTGACTTTAATTTCGTTATGTACAATCATTTTTATTCAAATAACATGATATTCCTGCAAATTTTGGTTGTTGTGCATTGAGCATCTCATTATTTAAAGTTCTAAAATAATAATAAAACCCTCAAAGAGTGTACTATGAATATTGTTCTTCATAAGAAAATGTAAGTGATATTATCTCACCCAACAATTTATAAAAATTATATTATTATTATAGTTATATTATTTCCTAATCACCAGGATACACACAGTATACACTGTATGTATGTACATTGTGAAAACCGCTGTACAAATAAACTAAAGACTTTATTTGGATAGTAACTGAACATTTCACTTTAACCATATCTAGTCAAAGAGCCCTGAAAATGTGCAAACATCACACATGAGCAAAAGGTTTTTCTCACAGCTTGTCACACAGCAGAGAAACATGTGACCGTCTTGGGAGGGAGCAGGGAATCTACTGTAGTAAGGAGGGGCAGCTGGGATGTTAACATCTCTTTGTATGCAAGAGAAAAACTGTGAAAAACTTGATGGCTGATACTATATCCCATCAGGATATAGCCCATCTGTAACCCCAGCGGGGCATGTTTATTCCAGCCAGAACTGTTGACTGGTCATATGGGGTCCCAAGAGGTGTGAACTTGGTGCAAAAGCTGTGCCTTCTCAAGGCATAGAAAGGCCGAACTAGGCAGGCCGCAACATAAAACACTGTTTTTTAAATTTTAATGATTGTAACATTAATTTTTACTACGGCAAACAGATTTTAGACTATATTTCCTCTTATTAATAATGTTTTAGATAGCTAGCTTGATAGATAGATATTGCTTTATGCAAATTGGAATGGGAAAGAAAAACCCTTAAGCATTAAAGGATTGCATGCGTGAGTTAAAAGTATAACAGCATCTTAGAGTTCAATCTGAGAGTCATATGTGATCCTCCCCTGCACTGCTTACATGTGATCATACAAGCCATGATCTGATTGAAAGCACAGGGTTAGGAAGAGGACAGATAGTTAAGCTGTAGCTTTAAGGGTGGCGTCCATTAGCATTGGGAAGTCCGATTCATCTTAGCGATTCGATTCGCTCGGGTGATTCTTTGCAGTGAGCCGATTAAAACGATTCAATAATTCACTTGAATCATCACTCAAAAGTCTTCCCAGAAGTCATGGCACACGTCTTTGTTTTGTTATTGCTATAAAATATACATAAATGAGCTGTTTATAGCTGTATTTATGATTAATTATATTTAATGTGTCCAATGTTTATTGTGTTAACATATCCACCCCACAGATTTTCCACAGTGAGCATGTGGAAAAACACGTTTTCTTTTTCTATTCTTGTTTTTCAGTAGACCACTATAATAAAATTAATTTAATGAAAGCTAACATACAGACATTTCTAAATACTGACGGCATTTGAAAAGAATCCAATTTCTCCTAATGGGTAAGTCCAGTTTACGCTAGTAGGTCTATCTGTGTTCTGGAACATGATAGCTTGTTGCTAGCATTGTGAAACTACTGTGAAACTAGCCATTCTGGGAGCATAGCATGAATATTAATTTATTATTAAGCAATTAAGAAATGTGGTGTTTTGCAACTGTGGTTAACATAATAGTCCGTCTTTTCATATAAAGGCACACTTACGAACGAATCGGTTCTGCCGAATCATTACAAGAATGATTCTCTCGCGAATCGGATCTCACTAGCGTCCATGAGGGTAGGAGGAGTGAACATGGCATTGCAGAGTGCCGGGGATACCTTGAATAAACAATTCAGTCAAGCGACTGACTGCAGGACTCAAGAGCACTAGAAAACCGCACATGTGGGGAATAGACGCTGTCAGCCCCAGTCATCTTTCCGTTTCTTTCTTTTTTTTTTTTTTTAAACATCCGAATTGTTCGTAAAGAGAAATACCATATACGCGTCTCCGACTGTTCCCTGAATGCAGCATAATTTTCAACAGGATTCTCTTTTTTCACCATCCGAGCAGGTAAGGCTGGGCGTGAATATAAGATTTCTGATGTATTTCTTCGTTTGTTTTTATTCGTGCATTAGCAGCAAAGCCAGAATCGGCTATGTGTTTGAATGGCTTGTGCGTATATGAAACAAGCAGGGGATATATGGGGTGGTGGGAGCTGACGTTTCCATTTTGAGTCTTCATTTATTTCATTGAATGTTTACATGCAGGCATGCGCGTATAATATGTGCGCCTTTTTAATCAAATGCATGTGATCAAACGATAACATGAACGCGATAAGGACTTGCTTCCTTTATAAGCATCCTGTATTAGAATATAAGCTACTCAAGTACATTTATAGAGGGTGCTGGCAAGCACGTGAAATGTGATATAAAAGAGTGTTGTTGTGCTAATAGTAGGCGAGCCGAGTTAAAGCACTAGAGATACGTTGTTACTGTGGTTGTGATAAGAGGATGACTCTGGCACCTTGCTTACCTCATAGTTTATGTTTAGTCTAACCGAGACTCCTCGAAGTGCTTGTGTGAAATCTTTAAAGTGCTCCAAGATCTTGTATTGAGAAACATGAAATTATCTCATCCGCTGTAAATCTTTTTCATGAAATCTAGTGTTTATGCTTTCTGGAAATAATGAGATGTGTAAGAAGAACATATGATTCATATCATATTGTGGATAGACTTAATGTTTTTGTATTTAAAGGTGAACTGAGAATGTATTCTTTTTTTTAATTTTGCAAAGTTTTACAAATTAATAGAACATCTGAGAAATATCTTTAAAATTCTATACACATTTGCCTTAAAGCTGTTTTATTCGACATTAAGGGTGGTCGCCCCAGTGGGCGCAGCCATTTTGATATCACATGACTCGCTGTCATCTCATACAAGAAGTTAGTTCTACTATTAATAATGTTTATTTTACACTTTTAAAAGGTGTTTTGCAATGCATAGACATTGATAAACACTCTAAAATACCAGTTGGCCGCTGTTCCACTGATAGAAATCGCAAAAGTTCATCAGCTGTGTTTCAGCATAAACCGAGAATATGCATTATAAGTATTTGAAACGGAGAAAAACAAAAGATAAACAGCAGTTAGTAAATAGAGTGTTTTCACAAGGCGTCATCAATCGGCAGCACTGAACGTAAACAATGCCACTGAAACAAAACTCGCATATTTTGCTGATTATTTCTGCTGAAAATGGTCAATTATTGTCATGTTTTGGGCTGTACTAATCGGTCGGACCAGGAAAAACATTTGGAGTACTACAGACTGCCAAAAGTTATAACACATCAAGGAGAAGGAAAAAAAACTGTCTGAGGAACAAAAGGCATTTGTAGTTGGCCAAACTGAACCAGAATTTCCAGAGCAAGAATCTTTACAATTTTGTTTGTTCTTATCATTAATAGTGCTCATATGTATCTTTACCACCTATTAACTTTAGTTTATCAAAATATTGTGCCCTTTCCTGCTTACCTAAGCCTTCTCTATATGATTTAGTAGCTTACACACATTTTTTTCAGTGGTTTAGACACCATAAATTAGCAAAGCAACAGATTCAGTAGTACATTAACAGTGCAGTCCATGCTGCTGTTTGCTAGTATCGCCAATATGGCCGTGCATCCGAGTAACTGACCAAATCGTGATGAAAGCGCAAACCCTCTATATAGTACATGCCTCCAGGTCAGAAGGTGTCAGTATAATGTCACTGAGTGCACCTTTACATATTATACATCTAAGTTTCTGTCTTTTGCATTTTTTGTGTGTGAAGATGTGAATAACAACAGGACTTGAAGTTTTCAGTGTGTTGACTCATAGGTATTTTAAGTAGTAAATATACCTCATGACATTTGACAGTATTGAATGAGCAAGGTGTTGTGTCATTAGCCCAGCTGCGCTGAATAATGAAACCTACTGTATATAATGATCCGCAAAAACACTGTCTCTTTTTTCAAGTGTTATTTGTGTTCATTTATTGTGTTTGTGTAAAGCATGACTAAATCAAAACCGCAGAGGTGGTTCTCTCCTTACATCAGACCTTACTCTTTGTTTGCTCTGGACTTATAAAGTCCCAAATGTTTGCATTTCGGGAGGAACAGCTTGCTTAAGATCATGATGACATGTAACCCAAAAACCTGACTTCCCACTCACATTATGTTAAAGCTTACTTTATTACGTTGTGTGGTTTTGTTTAAACCGTTGCTCTTAGCCTTTCTTAAAAGGCTGTGAGGAAAGCTTTTGTAAACGATCTTGTCACTGAGGTCTAGATTAAAAGAGGTGGATATCTTGGATCGCGATAACAGCCAGTTAATGCTAATATTTGTGGACGGAATTTCAACAAGTTTTCCGTATTTGTAAATGAATCATTTCTTGACTCCATTTACTTTCACTGCACTGACAAAGACTTCTTTTGTGCTCCACAGAAGAAAGAAAGTCATACAGGTTTGGAACGACCTGATGCAAGTTAATTTTTGCTTCGTTTTGTTTTTTGCTTGTGGTCTTTTCTGTATACGTTCCTAAGGAGATGTTTGCCAACTCTTGCTTTGCTTTTTTTGTTGTGCTGAATAATATTATGATGTCAGTTCATCGTATTACAAATTGAATTTCAAAGCTCAGGTAACTAGACTTTGACAGAGTATGCGGTTGGCATAGAGAGACAGAAATACTCCTGTCGTTTTGCACAGGGCGGAACAGTAAATGCCATCTGACCATGTGGAAAGAAAGCCAGGATGAGGAAATGGAGGGATGGAGTGAAAAGGTGAAATGTTTGTGTGTGTGTGTGTGTCTCGGTATGGATGGCTGGAAGGGGTTCATTGTTCATGAGATAATGACAGGATCATCTACCAGACAGGAGGTCACCACGCCCCTCAATCATAACCCATAATTGATTGACCATAATGGAGATTGAAGTACATTATTCATAGTTTGCGAGAAAAAAAATTACAGCCGGCCCACTGCGAGATCGGGGTCAGATAAATCAGGAGGAGAGGTGCGCGCGCAAGCAACGGCTTGTTGAAGAGACAACCGGCGGAACGTGATCTTGTAAACATCAGGGATCAATGAGATCTCAGCAGTGCACCAGCTTTTAAGAAAAAGACATTTACAGTGCCTCTTAAATTGGCTCGTGTTGTGGTCCGTGAGGAGGGGGGGTGGTTAAAAAAAAAAAGACAAATGCAAGCAAAGAGTCCTGTATTAAACTAATGGCGTAAGCAAAAGTGGAGGGCAAAAGGAAAGAAGCATCTTAAATCATGTCTCCGTGTGCCAGCTCATCTATCAGCAGTACACCACAGAAATGATTTTTCCATCTGTAGAATAGAAATGTCAGCCCGAGGCGAGCGATGTGTATCAGTGATGTTTTTATAGAGTAGGCCAATATTAGGTATGCGATTTATGGCACGTGTGCAACTATCCTTAACTTCACATGCATTAAGACTCTCAGAAGTCAGGAGCCAAACTTAGCAGGTTAGGTTTGAATGCATTTCTAAAAGATTTATGGATTATTTGATCTTTTTATGCAGTAAGTCCGTAATCTACTATCTATGAAGCTTTATAGCCAAGCCCACATGTGCCCACAGAAGGTTCCACATATTTCTGTAGAACTGCAATGCCGGTCATTCATAAAGTTCTACATATGCTTCACCCATTACATATTTGCTTGTGATATTTTCTAAGTCACATTTTCAGACATTTGATCATGGATTGGTTATGTTTTACATGTCAGTGGAGGTTTGATTAATCTGTTATATGTATTGTGTGACCCGACCACTTAAAATAGAACTGTTTTCTCCCTCACTAGTTGTAAAATAATGCTGTTTAAAGGCTGCAACCTATATTTTACTAAATGCATATGCTCTCATTAATTTTTGAACCCACATCCAGGTAAGAACTAATGCATAGAACCAGGTCTTCATCCTACATTTTTGTTTTGATTTTTTTGACCAGTTTTCGTGTGTACATATGTGCTGGGCTCTATACTGGTTCAAACCGCAAACCAGTTTGAATTACGCAAATGGTATGAATACTAAGCAACATACGCAGCATCCCTAATTGAGAGGAGATCCCTGTAAACTGCATACACTTCTGACTAATGGTTGGAAAACTTTTAGAACTATTAATAACACACAGTCAATTCTTTAACTGGGCAAATAAACCAACTGTAAACGACTGCTAACAGAAGCCAGAGACGCTGAAGATGAACGCAAAGAGGAGAAAACACTGTAGCAGGCAGATCAAGCTCACTGTTTAAGTCCCCATGAAATCAAAATTGAAGTTTTTTGGCTTTTAGTATGAATATGTTAGCCTTAAGGTTATCTATAAGCTAGTGTGCTTCAAAACAATCTTCCACCAATATGGATTAACGATTATGATGACATCACCCTGCACTTCAGGTTCTCCTCAAACTTTCTGTCCAATCAAGTGCTCTCTAGAATCCGACGCGTCCCGCCCCCTACATTATAAATAGACGCTAAAGCTGTGGCTGAAATCTGTCACTTGTTAGCACGATAGCAGGGAGCAGACCACAAAATGTATCGGACACAACTGAATTCTACACAGAATGCTATTTTATATATAGATAATTTGCTTTGGATGAGATTGTGGCTGTCATATGCTGTCAAATGCGGCTTTACGCAGCTGAATGGCTCTGGCCAAAGCTGTGATATAAACGGAACGCTATTTGCTATTTAAAAAAGGGGGCAGGACTGCTGGATATGTCCCGCCCTGTCATCCTGTTTTCATTATGTCAACACATAGAATAACAGTGTGTTTTTTAAAGCACTTCAGTGGACCTTTAAGATTTGCAAAATACAGATTTATATGAATGTATATATGAGGGGAACTGACTGTCTTCAGAAAAGTTTAGATTGTATTTTCTTTTATCTTATCTCTGTATAATGCATATTAATGTTGAATTTAGCTGCGCTGCTTTGTTTACAGCAGTAACCAAGGAAACGCTGTATTGCTGCTGTTCCATAAGCGCCACCTGCTGTCAGAGAGCGAAGTTGTGTTCTCATTCAGCCCGTCAGCTGTTTTTGTTTTATTCAGATGTTTTTGCTTTGAATTTTGAAATTATAAAATCTAATTTACATCAGAAACTGCCCAACACTTGTGTTCCTCACCATTTCCGTTTCCTCGCAACTTTTTGTTTCATAGGTACCATAGGATGTCAGTGTCCCAGAAGTATTTCACGTCAGCAACCTGTATGCTTTTATGTACCAATAACAGTTGCATTAAACAAATTTTTACCATATTAAAATCCATAGCACAAAATTTTGTATATTTCCCTCCAAAATCAGCATAAAAAGCATCTGCAGATTCCATCTAGCCCTGCTTATAACTAAATATCATAGTGACTTTTAAAACTTTTGTACAATCTTTTAGTTGGTTTGGATGTTGGCTGATTCTTTTAAGTATTTTCCAGAAATATTGACCAAACCACTACATTTTGGTTTGGTAGTCATTACGTTCTAGGTCAGTTTGGAATGAGGACGACGGGTTGAGCCGATCATTTCCAACGTGTATTGCCCTGGCTCCTGCGTCTAGGTCTCCAGACAGCTTTAATGGCTGTAGGGATAAAGGTTTTCGCAGGTCACCGTGTGGCAGGATCAGCATAATTGAAGGCTTGAGAGGACGCAGTAGGGGCGATAGTTAAATTGGACTTAAGACTGTTATTCAATGGTGTCTTAATTTAACCACCCTGGGTTATATGAAGCAAAGCCCACTGAGAAAAGTGGCTCACTCGAATGCCAATCATTCCTCACCGATCCTGAGACTTTTGAAGGTTACAGGGCTGTCTGTGGCTGGGCTGACGGATTGATGTATGTCCCCTGTCGAGCAGAGAATTCAGAGTCCAAGGCCGCCGCAGTGCTGTCCTATTAGGGGGGATTGTCCTTCACAACTTCTTAGCCGCCTGTCCTTTCTGGAGCCTACAGAGCTCAGGCAAGGGCATTGTGTCTGCTACAATAAGCCGAGCTGCGGAGTGCTTCACCCTCACATAATTACATGGCTTTAATGCAAGCATCTTTCACTGTTCATCCACTCACACCAGGAAGTGCAAAACGAGCGGCGTTGTCAGAGAGAGTCGCTGGATGTATCCCTACTTCATTATGACTTGCTCTTCAGAGGGCTTTTTTAGAAATTAAATTGCTTTGGCAATTAACTAAAAGGGGATTTTTAGAATTTATGAATGACTGAGAAGATTGATATATGGCGTGAGAGGACAGCAGCATGTGAGATGGACGTGAGGCTGAGGTAATGGATTTACCGCCACGTTGAGAGCCACATGAAAGGTGCGAAAATCGCTGTGCCCACTTTTTAGGACCATGACGGTCTCATGATCAGACTCTGTTGCACTGTCTTTGTGTTCAAGACTGGTTTCTGCCAGGTACCGTGAAAGTAAAGGCGCTCTGTGGCGACATTACGACACGGGTGATTTCACCGGCTGCATTTTTGTGTACCCAGCTCGATAAGATATGAGGTCATGCTTGCTAGATGTCATTAGGAAAATCTAATCCAACGGTTGCCTGCCGAGACAAAGACGGCTCTGTGGTGAGCAGATCAAGAAAATAATGCACAGCCTGAACTTAGACCTTCGAAGTGTTTCTTAAGAGTTAATTAAACAGAATTCATTACCTAGTAATCTATAACATATGGTGAGAAAAGATTGTGTCACCACTTGGAATACAAACGCTGGGTATTACCGTCTGCTCATACAGAGTATTGGCCTTTTTAGAGTTTGGATTAGGGAAGGATGGTTTGATGATATGTTATGTGCCACGGTGGAAATGTGTCAACTGGTAGATATTCTGCTGTACTGTTTATACTGCGCTTATATGTAGCCTGATTTTAAACAAATATATGTGCGTATGTATTTTATTTGATTATTTTCACCATCTCAAATGTGGCTTCTATTTATAATATAAGTATTATATAATTATATACTGTAATATATTACTCAAGTAGTACTGGGCAACGATTAATCGCGCTTAATCGCATCCAAAATAAAAGTTTTTGTATACGCAATATATGTGTGTGTGTTTATATAAATATAGACTCATGCATGTATATATTTCAGAAAAAATGTTATGTTTATATATTAAATATATTCGTATTTAATATAAATTCTAGGAATATAAATATATATATGTAAATACATGCAAATATTTTCAAAATATATGCTGTATTTTTTGCTGAAATTAAAGTCATTATTGTGTTACATGATAAAAGTATGAAACAGAAATGACATATAAAAATATAGTATAAAAGTATAAGTGTAAAGTGTAAAAATATAAAATTATTTTTTAATAATGATAAAACTGTCAGTAGCTGGCAGTAAATGTTTTAATGAATACTCATTGAGTCATTTGTTCGATTCATATAAATGGCTGATCTATTCAGGAAAGAATTAAATGGCTTTCTTTATGAATGGGCCGTTGAATCATTGACCCGTTTCGTTCAAAATGCGGATTCATTCAGAAATTAATCACTAATCACTACATTGATTGGAGATGCACAACAGTTTTGCCTTGGCTTTAATAAGTATTACTGCATTGGCAAAACTAAGCAGAAACAGACAATATTGTGTCTAAAATGTAACAAAAAAATTACGTTTTTACGCTTCGAACTGTTGCATAAAATACATTTTCGTTAAAAATTTGAACACCTTATTTTTCTCCATAACTAGCCTTATTAATTACATTGACGTTTAAAAAAATAAAAAAATAAATAAATAAATATATATATATATATATATATATATATATATATATATATATATATATATACTGTGACTGTGATGAGTTTGTACTTTCATTAAAGAGAATGGAGACCTTTAAGGGGAACAAATTTTCTTTTCTTTCTGCTTTATTTCCTAATAGTTACTCTATTCTTGACATTCGTTCTCAGGTTTATCAAATGGGTCTCTCTACCGCTAGTAAATGAACTTCTTATGGCCAAAAGCACAGAGAATGAGAGGGAACACCGTGTTCAGCCAAATAATATGTTCTTTAAAGACATTTAATATTTTCTTGTATGCTTTGTTCATTTCAGAGTTAAATACCATGGCTTTTATTTCCAAAGACAGCTGAAATTGAAAAATACATCATGCTGCTATTGAGAAATATATTACAGACAAGTTCTGCGGTGGTATGGGCATCACAGAGAAGTATTCAAGGTTTCTGAAAATGTTTGAACAGTCAGACAGTTCATGGTCAAGGGCTGTTTAGCCTGAGTGTCTGGAAAGTCCTCTGGCCATGATTTGGCAGACAGCGAGCGGTGATGGGCAGCGGATCCACCGCACTAAAGCATAAACTGGGCTAATCTGTTACCGAGCAACAGCAGGCACCCCTTCACAACACGGTGTGGGTGTGTAGTTCATGCCGTTACCCGGGGGATGCGGTTTTTGTTGAGTTCAGCTCATGGCACATTTTTTTGGCGTAGTCTGGCTGCCCTCCGTGTTTGGACTGTGGAAGGAATCTGCGGTGATGGAGAGACAGAAACACGAGGGACAGCTGGGTAAACATTAGTCCTGTGTTTTCAACGTGCCACTTTGATATGTTAATTCTCGGTGCTTTGGCATTGCTAGAGAGGTGTAGTCTTTTGTTGTGGTCATTTGTGCTTGTTTTTTGGTTTTGTTTAACGGTTTGGCGCCTTTGCGCTTTGAACAAAAAGTGTCACCTCATTCATCACAAAGGAGCAGCTGTTTTTCCATTTGATAGTCATCAGTAAATCAGAACATTACCCTTCCCCCAAGTAGCGCATACTAAAGAGAGCAGCTCTGCGAGACCTTGGAAGTGGCGGACACGTCTTGGTCACACCGTTGAGGATGACGCTATCGTCACCCTCGCGCACGGCCTTAGACCTGACCCAGAGGGCCAGATTGTTTCTCACCAGGCTGAGATAATTATCATCCTGGCTGCTTTGGAACAGCACTTTACTGTTTGGTGGTGTATTTTTAGTGGGCATCTCCAATAATGGGGGCTGAAACCTGATCCAGCCTGCTCTGTTGAGTGGATTAAGGCTGTTTGGCGGTAGTGTGTCATCCGCAGTTCAAGGTTGACATCCACTTTAGGAGTCACACCAAGGTCAAGCACGGTTTAATAAGCTGTTTTGTCAGGTCGGGACACATGATCTTCCCTCGACCAGTGATTTGGGTTAATTATGAACCATGATCTCGCTGGAGCTGAGGTGAAAACAAGGCTCCAGGAAGAAAGCTGTGTGTGTCAGATCACCTGAACACATGATTTGTTATTTGTGGAAGGTAACAGCCTCAAGTAGTGTTAAGCAAGGCTATTTAAGATGAACCGGGGTGAAAGTGATCATTATTATCATTTGCGGTGGGTGATGTGACCCTGGACCACAAGTCTTAAGTAGCACGGGTATATCGGTAGCAATAGCCAAAAGTACATTGTATGGGTAAAAATTACCGTTTTCTCTTTTATGCCAAAAATCAGTACGATGTTATGTAAAGATCATGTTCCATGGAGATATTTTGTAAATTTTCTACCGTAAATATATTGAAAATTAAATTTTGATTGGTAATATGCATTGCTAAGAACTTAATTTGGACAACTTTAAAGGCGATTTCCTCTGTGTTTAGATTTTTTTGCACCCTCAGGTTTAAGATTTTTAAATATTTTTAAATATTGTCCTTATTTATTCAGCTTTCAGAAAAAAATGTAAAAAATTGACCCTGGTTTTGTATTCCTGGATCATTGGGAGTAAAAAATGCTGTACTTTTCAACTTTCTATTAATCAAAGAATCTTGGGAAAAAAATGTATCACCGTTTCCACTAAAATATTAAGCAGCATAACTGTTTCCAGCATCGATAATAATCAGAAATGTTTCTTGAGCAGCATATTAGAATGATTTCTGAAGGACCATGTGACACTTAGGACTAGAGTGCTGATGCTGAAAATTTAGCTTTGCATCACAGAAATAAATTACATTTTAAAAATCTATTACAATAGAAAGTACATATTTTAAATTGTAGTAATATTTAACAATATTACAGTTTTTGCTGTATTTTTATTTAATAAATGGAGCCTTGGTGAGCAGAAGAGACTTCTTTCAAAAACACTTACCAGCTTATATTTATTTATAATATATAATATCTGCAATATGTTAATATTACATAAAATATTATCATTTAGTGTTGTTATATATAAAAATATTATATACAGAGTAGCACGGGTATATTTGTAGCAATAGCCAAAAATATATTGTATGGGTCAAAATTATCGATTTTTCTTTTATGCCAAAACTCATTAGGATACTAAGTAAAGATCATCTTCCATTAAGATATTTTGTAAATTTCCTACTGTAAATATATCAAAACTTAATTTTTGATTAGTAATATGCATTGCTAAGAACTGCATTTGGACAACTTTAAAGGTGATTGAGTATTTAGATTTTTTTGCACCCTCACATTCCAGATATTCAAAGTTGTATCCCGGCCAAATATTGTCCTATCCTAACAAATATTCCATCAATGAAAGGTTATTTATTCAGCTTTCAGATTATGTATAACAAATGACCCTTATGACTGGTTTTGTGTTCCAGGGTTACATGCTATTTTTCATAATCTAGTGACCTCCTCATTATTTTGTGCTTGAACTAGAAATGATATTTTGTTTAATCATCCACACAAGCAAATTTAGACACTTTCATCAATTTTATTCATGTATATCATTGGGTTTCTTAAAAGAATGTAACCACACATATTTTCACATTCAGGGTTGGGATGACCAAACGTAATAATTTGTGAATCAACAGTCATATTGGTAGTTAAATAAGTTGAATATTCGGAAGGACATGTCCTCTGTACACGATGAGAGCCTGGCTATTTTAATTCCCCTGTTCTGAGACAGATTAACATGACCTTAAGTGTTTTATGACGTATCCCACCACCAAAGTTATGCTCTAAAAGGTCATTACACATCACAGAAAGAAAATTTTCTTTGCTTAAAGATGCTTAAAGATGGGTTTGGTCCTTTCTTCTCCATGCTAGATGGGCAGACTGATGTGATTGTTCTTAGCACAAACCTCATGGTAACTTTTTTGCTGTGCTGTGTTCATTTGTGGCATCAGCAGAAAGGAACTAGAACACAGAATCAGAACTGCTACGCTAGGGTAGAATTATTTGGGCCAAAGTGCATAAAATGAAGGCCACTTGTTGGACTGTCAAATTCTGCTGATAGCAGAACCTTATTGTTTTAATCTGCACGTAGGAGTTTTTTGTAGGCGTAAACATCTCCATTTTGACACACTATTGACTAAGTTCTGGTCTCGCTAGCACAGTGTGTTACATAAGATAGGATAAGTTGTATTAGGAGTCCACTTACACGCAAATCGATCTGTTTTCAAAGCAAATCTGCGGGGATTTGAGATAATCTGAAACGACAGTTACGACCTTAATACCTTTCGTCGACGTGACCCTGCGCAAACCAGACCTCGACTCCGGTCAACTGCAGTGACACAATTACGCACATGCTTCAGTTAACCTCCATTTTATGCACAGCAGGCCGACAATTTTCAGCTTTTATGTGCCATTTTGTTGCTTATGCAATTGTGGTTCAACTGACATTAGCAGCTAGACATCTCTGATTTAGCTGGCCTGTTTTTTGAAACGATATGCACTTTTTGTGGTTTGACCTCGCTGATTAGGAGGAGATTAGATCTGACCTGAAAACATTTGAATGGCGTAAATAAGGGCAATGATATAATTGGTGCTCGGGTTTGCTCATCCACCATGCGCCCGCTCGGTTCGTGTGGGTGGCGAGGCTAGCAAGGAGAGCTGAAGGTGATAAAACATCCAAGTTGCCTGTAAATGAGATGAAGACTGGAGCAGCACCGGGTTCAGCCATTAAAGATGTTTTATAGCAGCCCTGCGTACTCTTCCCCCCCTGAGGTGCACACACGTAAACCTATCTATCAAAGGGAATTGACCTGCCTTTGAGTGATCACTTCACAAGACCTGCTGTTGTCATGAAAACATTCACATGTTCTGTATGTATACGCCCACACCCCTAAAAAAGTGTGCAATTCGAAAAATATACTATGATTGCATCTCCTCAAATTTCGGTGCTTTGTACAAATGTGGCTCTTGAAAGTTACACCATCAAAAAACGCTACTATCATAGCGTATAAACCCCAAAATACGTTCATTTCGCAAACATTTTTTGTGGGCCAGCATCCAACAGGCTATTAGCACGCAGAGCTGCTGTATTTCACGTTTGAGTGACATTTATTTCTCTTTAACGCAATCTTCCACCATTTTCCCAACCGGTTTGCCTGTATTCGGCGGATGCCCTTGTATGCCCTCGGTAACAGCGGATAGTGAAGCTGCCCTCTGAGCTCGTGGAACAAAGCAGAAAATAAAGTTGCTGCCTGCAAAGTGCTGCAGTGGGTGGCTTTAACATTCCCATCCACTTTCAGCTCCTGCTAACCTTGCTGAGCTCTGACATCATCCTGGAACAATGTCAGATCCATGTAGATGAATATAATTAAACAAGCGCTTATCATCCAGCCGGGGAAAGTTTAGTGGCAGGTCAACCATGTTTGCCTCTCTCTCGGCTGAAGGTCGGACGAGGGTTAGACAGGCAGTTTGCAGGCTGGAAGGTATGTGAAAGACACAAAACACAGTCTGTAGGCCAACACAAGAACATTTTCCAGAGCACAAAAAGCCTATTTTTACACTAGCTTGTTATTTACATTGAGCTCTGTCGGGCCAGACTATATTGGAAAATTGAGTACCAGTGTAAAATTTACCACAGTATTCATGGTTTCCTCCAAAATGCCACACTTATTATAACTAAAAACCAAAATAAACTAATATGTGATATAACAGAAGTAATGATGTATTTTAATGAAAACTATGGTGGCAAATAAAAAGACTTTACAAGTATGTAGTAAATTTTTAATCCTATTTATTACCTAATAATTAATCAAATTAAGCATATATGTGACCCTGGACCACAAAACCAGTCATATGTCGCATGGGTATATTTGTAGCAACAACTACATTGTACGGGTCAAAATTATCAATTTTTCTTTTATTCCCAAAAATCATTAGGATATTAAGTAAACATCATGTTCCATGAAGATATTTTGTAAATTTCCAATTGTAAATATATCAAAACATAATTTTTTTTAGTAATATGCAATGCTAAGAACTTCATTTGGACAACTTTAAAGGTGATTTTCTCAAAATGTAGACTTTTTTGCACCCTCAGATGTCAGATTTTCAAATAGTTCTATCTCGACCAAATATTGTCCTATCCTAGCTTATTTATTCAGATTTCAGTCGATGTATAAATCTCAATTAAAAAAAAATTACGCTTATTTGTGGTCCAGGGTCACATATGTCAATTTAAGCTGCACGGGTAATCGTTAAAAGCTCGCAATCAAATTTCAAACAACGCAATCTTATTTCTGAATGACAACAATTCATCTGTCTATTAAAGAGTAGGTAATATAGTATTTTAAAGTGTCCTAATATTGAGTCCCCTACAACAGGTTTAAATGCATCTAAGGTCATAAAACATTGTAATTTTCTCAGAATATGTATTTAATATTAGAATCATTTTGCAATGATGTCAAAATTATTAATTCGAAGCAGTTCTGAGTTTAAGGTCTGTAAACCCCTCCCTTCCATAAGCCTACTCTGATTGGTCAACTAGCCAAGTCTGTTGTGATTGGTCTTTCCGTATACAATGCAAGCTAAAGTTTAGCTGCTAAACTGTAAACACCTTACAAAACAATAACAGTGGATACGTTAGCCGTGTGCTAACGTGACTAACTGATGAAACAATACAGTTTGTAAACCAAAATATGTCTATATTATTTATTATTAAATGAAGTAAGTGTAACAACGACAGTCTACATTAATCGACACATTCTTAGAAAATAGTGGCTTCACTATTTCACTGCAAATTATCTGAACTATTTCAGTAAGACAGTAATATCTGGAAACCTAAAGGTGCACTAGGTATAGGCCTACATCACATATTAGCACAAAAAAAAACTTGATATTTTGAGCACTCAATTGAAAATGTACACAAAACGTATCAATCATACTTACAGGTTGTGGTTCGGAGACGCTTGTTGATCCAAATAAAGCAGGTGCGAACTTATTTTTCGCGAACCCCGCATTAAATTCTCCAGAGAAGCAGTCCTCACTAAAATGATGAGCACACGACAAAAGGTTTGTATCGTATGTTGGAAAAAATGTAACCACTAATTCTTCACATCATCATCTTTCGGCAAAGAAAACAAAACAAACTTGCTTTCACAGCACAGAACACAGCGTCTTCTTGACATGATGTAAACACACTAACTAGCGGAAGTGTTTGTGGGCAGGTCAGACTGTTCGTATTTCACAGACAGGCAGGGGTTATGCTAATATGATACTTAGTGACATAAATTAGTAACAGGCAGAAGATTCTGAAATATGACTCGTTACAACGGTTCAGAGTTGACTCTTTCTTTTGAGAGACAATATCTTTATCATGCACTTTTTTGATTAACAACTTTGCAGACTGTTTACATTGAAGGATAGCTACATTACAAACTGCAAAAAAATATACTTTTTCGAAAACCTGTTTGATCTGCTCTTAAAACTTTTGACAAAGTCCTACCGGAGTATTTAAATCTGTGTTCGCGCTGCCGCTGACAGAGCAGAAGCAGTTATCATTTTAAGGTATGAAACGGCTTCACAAACTGTCTTTTCAACCACACAGTATTATTTCTGTCTCACAATCATTCATATTATCACAGAAGTACTGGGATAAAAGTTTATAGTTCGGATAAAAACCCTGATGTCTATGGTAGCGATTAAAATAGAGCAAATCATCTTTTGATAGTAGTTTTCACTTCAAATTGGCACTTTAAATAACATTTGTTGACTATAATGTTGATTACAGTTAAAACAAATGTATTGGTCATTGAATCATTCATTTAGGAGATTCGTTCAAAAACGCTGATTCATTCGGTGATGGAAAAAGTGAAGTATTTATGAGTGAGTCATTCAATTTTTCATTCAGACGTTTTTTTTTTTAAATAATTCATTCAAAATAATTAAACATTTTTAGACTGCAGCAATTACTATTTTGTCACAGCTTCTAGTGAATAACATGTTATTTTGCTCTGTTTAAAATCGTGGGACAATCGTGATCTCTATTTGAAACAAAAAAAAAAATCATGATTCTCATTTTATCCAGAATCATTCAGCTCTAATATCACTGTAAATGCTAAAAAACACAATCAGGGTAATTCAATACCATTGTTTTGGCTATTGAATAGATATTACATAAAGTGTTAGTAGTCAGTATATTGTTTGTACTAGTTCCATTTCAGTGAAAATAAACCAATCACTGGCTGATAGTTCACATTAATGTTTTGCAATTGATTTTGTTGTTCCGCCCATGGTAGACTTGGGCTGTTTACACAAGACATGTTTGTTGTATTCTGTTTGCTATGTTTTAAAATAGACAGTCTATGTAAAGTACAGTCTTTGGTTGTTTGTCAGTATCTCATGCCATGTGGGTCACATTTAAGACGATGTTTTGAAGTTTAAAGCAGTTTTTGGAAAAAATCACGACATTCTATGGCATTCCATCCAGCTGTTTTTCAATACAAGAACATGTAATCTGAAAAGTTCACAGGTTTTTAATCACACGTTTGAAGAAAAAAATAAACGTTTCAAATCCACAGCCGTTCTGTTTACACTATATGTCAATGTGAATTAAAATGAACCGTATTAACATATGGTTGACTAGTGATGTTGATGAGTTGAAATTGAGAATTGTGACAACAAGCACCATTTGCTAACAAGTGAGAAAATGCGTGGCTCCAAAACGAGGCAACCTGTCACGGCCAGAGCCGTGGTGTTAGGTCTCAGCTTTGAATTCTAGCGAGTTCCAGCGAAACCATTTGCTTAAGATAGCATGAGGCACAATATGTTACTTAATAAGGCAAGGGATTTTTAGAGTCCTCCGCCATTAGCCGCTGAAATAATCTCCTCCCTGAATGGGAAAAGGCAGCAGTGAAGGGAGTAAAAACGAGTGCGCTGCATAGCCTTTGGATAGGAGCAGTATTTAATTAAGATCAGCCTGTCTCACATACATGCTGGCTGATAAGGGCTCCAAAGCACATCTGGCAATATGAGAGCTTGATCTCTCTTCGCTGGGGTTAATGAAGGTGGTCTCTGCTGAGTTATGTGATAAAACTCAGCTGAACTTTTCTTTTGTCCGGTCAAAAAAAGTCGAAGGCTATATGTGACCTATTTTCTCCAGCACAAAGCAAAAAGTCCCGGTGAAATAAGTTTAAAGGGCTTGGATTGGAATTCGGAATCTTGAGGAAATAGAATTACATTGATCTGAAAGGTTATTACAAATATAAAAATATGGCATTGATTTAGTACCGTCTATATGAAATATTTCTACAGTGTAAACCACACTGGCTGGGCGATATATTTTGTATTTTTCTTTTTTTTTTTTTTTTTTTTTTTTTTTCAAGTGATGATGCACATTATGATTTTTATATCCTTCTTTATGACCGAAAGTTTCCTAAAGAGCAAGTATGAGAATATTAAGACAGATGTTTTAATACTTTAAGACAGATGTGTTTCAGATTTTAACTTCAGCAACAGAAAAATCTTTTAATTTTTATTTGGAGTTATTTTATTTTCATTATTCACCCCCTAGAGACAATACATCAAATAAAAACAATATAACAATATAAAAATATTCACTACCAGGCAAAAGTTTTTGAACAGTAAGATTAAAGAAGTCTCTTCTGTGCACCAAGCCTGCATTTATTTGATCCAAAATACAGCAAAAGCAGTGGTAATGTGAAATATTTTTTCTATTTGAATATAATTTAAAATGTAATTTATTCCTTTGATCAAAGCTACATTTTCAGCATTTTTTTATCAATATTTAAAACGGTTGATGATTCTTTGATGAATAGAAAGATTCAAAGATCAGTATTTGTCTGAAATAAAAAGAAATTGTGAAATAAATTATAGAAATTAATACTTTTAATAAGCATGGATGCTTTAAATTGATCAAAAGTGACGATAAAGACATTTAAATTGTTACAGAAGATTTCTATTTCAGATAAATGCTGTTCTTCCAAACTTTCTATTCAT
>JAHKKF010500764.1:0-11183 GCA_019740295.1 Labeo calbasu
TGCCTAGCAACCACCCAGAACACCATAGTAACCATCCAGAACACCACAGCAGCCGCATAGCAAAGCCCTGGAACTACAATAGCAACTACATAGCAACAACCCAGGACGCCATAGTAACCACATGGTAACACGCTAGCAACCACCCAAAACACTATAGTAACCACATAACACTATAGCAAGTTAGTGACAACCACATAGCGAAGCCCTGGAACCACAATACCAAACACATAACCAAGTTCTGGAACTAAAACTACAGCAACTACATAGCAACACCCCAGCAACCACCCAGGACACCATAGCAACCACATGTCAACACCCTGGAACATCATAGCAACTACACAGCAAAGCCCTAAAACTATGATAGTAACCACTGGTCACCATAACAACCATATGGAACACCCTAGCAACCACCCAGAACACCACTGCAACCACATACATTAGCAAAGCCCTGGAACCACAATAGCAACAACATAGCAACCACCCAGGACACCATAGCAATCAAACAGCAAAGTCTTGGAACTACTGTACAATAGCAACCACATAGCTACACCCTAGCAACCACCAAGGACACCAAGGCAACCACATAGAAACACCCAAGCAACCACCCAGAACACCACAGATACCACATGGTAACACCCTAGCAACAACAGACATTAGTAACACCATAGAAACCACCCAGGACATCATAGCAACCACATGGAACACCCTAACAACCATCCAGATCACCATAGCAACCAAATGTTAACACCCTAACAACCACCCAGGACATCATAGTAACCACATGGAAACGCCCAAGAAATCACCCAGAGCACCCTAGCAACAGCATACATTAGCGAAGCCATTGAACCACAATAGCAACACCCTAGCAACTACCCAGATCACCATAGCAACCAAATGGTAACACCCTAGCAACCATCCAGATCACCATAGCAACCAAATGGTAACACCCTAGCAACCACCCAGGATATCATACTAACTACATACATTAGCAAAGCCCTGAAACCACAATAGCAACAACCTAGCAACCACCCAGGACATCATAGGAATCACATGGTAACACCCTAGGAACCACAGATATTAGTAACACCCTAGCAACCAACCAGGATGTCATAGCAACCACATGGAACACCCTAGCAATCACCCAGAACACCCTAGCAACAGCATACATTAGCGAAGTCATTGAACCACAATAGCAACACCCTAGCAGCTACTAGTGTCTGACTAATATTCCACCACCTGTTTTATTTACTGTTTTACTGCTTTTATTCAGGCAGTGCACAGATTTGAATCCCAATCATGAATTATGAACCAGCTTGGCCTAAATGTATGGCACAATTAAGAAATACAGAACCGATAAACAGGACCAAAACTCACAATTGTTGTCAGTAAGAGAGAAAGGTTATCTGAAGTTGCCCTGTGAAGCTGATTTCATCAAAGCTCATGCAGAAGTGAAGTCAAAGAGGATGTGAATGATTTAACGGGTTATGACAGACACGTCTTCCTGTTAAATCAAAAATGTCATCAGTTGCCCAATGCAGTTTTAGCACAGAGAAAATGATGACATTTCAGCAAAGATTATTCAATAGATTATATAATAGATATGTGACAGAATAAACTGTGCTATAGAAAAAATGTCAAAAAAAAAAACATCACATGTTCTTGCCTTTATCACATCAAACATACAGCTTAAAAGCATTTTATTGACTCTTACCACAATTTATTCTCAGACAGACAGTTGTGGAGAAATGTTTTAACCAGTTATCATAAATACACAGAGAACAGACAGTTGCTGTAAAGCCACAAAACCACAATCAATAACTCTAGATAATGGCTTGAAGTCTCTGCTAGTATTGTATGTCGGCCACCTGGATATTATTTGGATTTGTCACAGCATATAATATACAGGAGAGCCTCTCTTTCAGACTATGGGTGCAGACTGAAGAAAAGAACAAAGAACGCCACAGGCGCTACAACTCTGCTATAATCTATAAAATATTAGCTGACCCCATGCTGCTTCAAGACGAGGGAGAATTAAATACAGGTCATGGGGAGCACTGATTCTTTGAGTTATTTGTTTCAGGTTCATTTTTAATAAATTCCTCAATAGCCCCTAAGCATAAACACTGCTACTACTGAAACTGGTTGTGTTAAAATAGAGAAAAGGTGAAGAAAATTGATACGCTTCTGAGCCCAAACTAATCTGATGGCAAGACCCAAGCAATTTCATTTTACTTGTAAAGGTTGAGGAAAAGGAGACCTCATAATTGTGGTAAAATTTCATTAGGCAAGAGAATAAAAATAAAGGTCAAACAGAACCCACTCATTTTTAGACCCTGGTTATTTGCTATGTTAAAGTGTTTATTGAAATACACTATTAAAAAAGTGATAGTTCACCCAAAAATGAAAATTCTAAGGTTAATTACTCACCCTCATGTCGTTCCAAACCCGTAAGACCTTCATTTATCTTCAGAACACAAGATAATTTGATGAAATCCAAGAGCGTTCTGGCCCTGCATAGACAGCAACACAACTGACACGAAAGAAAGGTAGTAAGGACATCGATAAAATAGTCCATATGACATGAGTGGTTCAACCATAATGTTACAAAACTACAAGATTATATTGTGATTCTATATTATATTGTGAAAAAAACAAAAAAACAAAAATGGTGTCCTGGGTGGTTGCTAGGTTAATGTTATTGTGTTTCCAGGGCTTTGCTAATGTATGTGGTATTTATGGCATCCTGGGTGGTTGTTAGGGTGTTGCTATGTGGTTGCTATTGTAGTTCCAGGTTTTGGCTATGTGGTTGTGGCTCCAAGGCTTTGCTATGTGGTTCATATGGTGTCCTGGGTGGTTGCTAGGTTGATGTTATTGTGGTTCCAGGGCTTTACTAATGTATGTGGTAGTTATGGTATTCTGGGTGGTTGCTAGGTTGTTACCACGTGACTGCTATGGTGTCCTGGGAGGTTGCTATTGTACTTCCACGGCTTTCCTAATGCTAGGGTGTTGCTAATGTCTTTGGTTGCTAGGGTGTTGCCATGTGGTTCCGATGATGTCCTGGGTGGTTGCTAGGTTGTTGCTGTTGTGTTTCCAGGGCTTTGCAAATGTATGTGGTATTTATGGTGTCCTGGGTGGTTGTTAGGGTGTTGCTATGTGGTTGCTATTGTAGTTCCAGGATTTGGCTACGTGGATGTGGTTCCAAGGCTTTGCTATGTGGTTTATATGATGTCCTGGGTGGTTGCTAGGTTGTTGCTATTGTGGTTCCAGGGCTTTGCTAATGTATGTGGTTCATGTGACATTCAACTGTAATGTTATGAAGGTACTCTCGTGTACATGCGTCAAAGACTGACACGGAAGAGAAGAAATTGTTGAATATAGTTGTTCATTTTGTTTTCTTTGTGCCCAAATGTATTCTCGTAGTTTGACCGTGTCAGTTGCGTTGCTGTCTACGCAGGGTCAGAACGCTCTTGGATTTCATCAAATTATCTTAATTTTTGTTTTAGTGATGTGAAAAATATGTTTTTGAATCTTTATTTTTTAGATTGTGGTGAATTTGAATGCATTTCTCCAAAACAACAGAGCATCCATCCAACATGTACGATATTGCTCAATAAAAAAGCAGTAGGGGATTTTTCCCAGTTGTGACAAAAACAATTGTCCATCCACAATGGCCTGGTTTACACTGCTTTGGACAGATCATGAAGAATGGAACAGAGCATGCATGAGGCAACGTCTGGGGACTCAGGCTGTATGAAGGAAGGCAAAGTGTGAGATTGCCAGCCAGCCACCCACCAATCTGTGAAAATCTGTCTTCTCTTTAACTCCTTGCTTCAGACTGAATTTAATATTACATGGTCTAAAACGGTTTTTAAGAATTAACAGCTATAGAGAATTCTGCACCCACATGTAGCAAATAACAAAGGAATAGTTTAACCAGCGATTCCAACAAACACAACACAGACAGAAGCAATTACATAAGATAGCCAGTCAACGAGCAAAACCGCTCCAAGGAAGTAACAGACCGCCTACACAGCTTCAATAAATTTAAGAATGCTCTATTTATTTTACACACACACACAATATAGCTGTTTTGTAAACGAAAGCAGGGGATTTCTAGCTTTAGAACGTTGTAATTATCTCTCATATTCATCATATCCTAAAAGCGCCTTTATTTGAACAGACAGCATAGCCGACCACACAGGCTCAGAATATAGTTTTAAAGCAATAGTTCTGATGCCGTTTCCAAACTCATACGATTTTGTTTTACATTTAACACAAAATTATGTTCGCCACCTACGCCAGCAGTGCTCAATGATAAGTGAAGGTGAGAGGTGTGACATCATTTCCTTCAATGCAGATTTAGCATCTCTCCACGTCAAAACCAGATAAACTGATACAAGCTCAACAGAAAAAAGTGAACAGATCCTTTACTATACAGACGGCTGCCATCAAAGCGGAAACTATAAAAGACATTAGGGGAAAGCCAGAGGAAACGATGAAAAAGATGCAGAGGCAGGTGAGGTGTGAAGTGGATGGAAAATATTTCCCTTTTTTTCTTTTTTACTTTTATTAATTTTATATTTTGATAACATTAACCACAGCAAACAGATGTTTCTCTAATCGCTGTCATAAGGTGATAAACAGCACATACTGCCACCTAGTGGTAAATACAGTGAATGTATATGTACAGCTGAGGTCAAAAGTTTACATAAACCTTGCAGAATCTGCAAAATGTTAATTATTTTATCAAAATAAGAGAGATCATACAAATTGCATGTTATTTTTTTATTTAGTACTGACCTGAATAAGATATTTCACTGCTGTTTATAGTCCACAAGAGAAAATAATCCTTCAGGTCACACAAATTCATTGGTTTTTCAGCATTTTGTGTATTTGAAGCCTTTCCAACAATGACTGTATGATTTTGAGATCCATCTTTTCACACTGAGGACAACTGAGGGACTCATATGCAACTTTTACAGAAGGTTCAAACACTCACTGATGCTCCAGGAGGAAAAACAATGCATTAAGAGTCAGGGGGTGAAAACTTTTGAACAGAATTAAGATGTATACATTTTTCTTATTTTGCCTAAATATCTTTTTTTTTTTTTTTTTCATTTAGTACTGCCCTTCAGAAGCTACAGGAGATATTTACAGAAGGCAAAATAAGATAAATTTACCCTGATCTGCAAATTCAAAACCTTGAACCTTGAACCTAATGTAATAGTTGCATATGAGTCCCTCAGTTGTCCTCAGTGTGAAAAGATGGATCTCAAAATCATACAGTCATTGTTGGAAAAGGTTCAAATACACAAAAATGTTGAGAAAAACAACGAATTTGTGTGACCTGAAGGATTTTTCTGAACAGCGGGCAGTTTAACTGTTCAGGACAAACAAGGGTGAGTACTAAATAAAAAATAGCATGCATTTTGTCTGATCCCTCTTATTTTGGTAAAATAATTAACATTTTGCAGATTCTGTAAGGTGTATGTATAGTTTTACCAAAACAAAAACTAAGTAAAATGAGTATTAGAATACGTTTTATAAGAAAGTACTATTTAATTGTGAAATTTAATAGCAAGTTCTAAGTTAAAATTGTTTCTATGCCATTTCTAACAGTTAGTTAAGAATCAGCAATACAATTTCAAACTCTAGAAAACATTTTCCATTCAAAAATCAAGTTTAAAACCTAACAAGTACACAATGTATCACAAATACCAATAAAAGTATTAGGCTCTGTTTGTGTTCCTCCATATCTGTCTTCTGTAATGAGGTGTGTGGATAAAAAGCTGTCAGCAGTAAAGCACAGGGCTGTAGTTCACCTCAGGTGCTTCGGTTAATTAGTAAAACACAGCCTGCATGCTGTTTCCTGACAAGCTGTCAGTGAAGTCTGAGGGCATGACAGTAAAATAGCTGCAACTGTTCAGTCTCACAGGACTGAGATTCCCATAAGAGACTGGGCAGCCGGTACACAGGCCTGTTTTAAAAGCATTTGACAGGAATAAACTCAGACCGCTATAGTTGAATCATCTACACTATGTAAGCTAAACCTATTCTTAATATTAGTGGACCAAATAATAATTTTCACACTCCTACAGTGATATTTAAGATATCTGTCTAATAAAATATATACATTAATCTTTTTTTTACTCTGATTGTTATGAAAAGTCACAAACATCACATTTTTGGCCTAAAATACTTCTTTGTCTTGCTAAAGTCCATGTCATAGCTAGCTGTATATTTATCCTGAAAGCATACAATGTCGCAATATTTAATACATAGAGATAAAAGACTAAATAATAGACTAAAAATTGCTCAAAATAAAAATATCCTGTTGATAAGTGATATTTACCTTGATTTTCCTTCATATTCTTCATACATCATATGTCTCAGGCAATCTCTTCAATGTTGTCCTTTAGTAAACAAATACCCAAACTACCTTTAGGGGTGAAAAAACGTAGACTGTGGTGAAAATGATGCCACAACACAACTGACTGTCGTAATTTTTAAAAAATGTATATAAATCAGTTTCATAATAAGTTTACTTCACTCTTTGGCTGGATTATCGTAATTTTATAAATTAAGTAATTCTTTTTAGATGACTTTTTAGATGACTGATGTCTGACTCTTGGACAAGAATAAAACAATACAATCTGTATGCATACATTTGAATTTGTATGTATATATTTTAAAAGTAGAAAACTAAAAAGAAACGCTTGGTTTACTTTTATTTTGAAATGTCATGAGTGACTTTTATTTTGATGTATTCCGGCTGTGACGTCACGTGGTTACTGTAGCTGCCTCCATGCTGGAGTTGATGTAACAGACGTGTGGATTGATCATTGTACCGGTGTTTGAGATTCATTGACCGGATAAACGGCGATCAGACGGATCTGTCAGTAGACATGTCGTACTGCAAGCAGGAAGGTATGACTAAACTAAATCGGACCGTTTAAGCTTATTTTATACCCATCTTTCAGTGACGTTTAGCGGTGCAGCTAATGCTCATGTCCTTAAAAGTCACTCTGACCAGCCATGCTTGATAATATCAGTGAATTATTTAATATTAATGCGCTGCAGATAATCTTTTCCGATGCGGTCAAGTGTGTCGTGGTGTATTATTTTATACTGTATGTGTGTAGTGAGTTTGGTGATGAATTACTAAATTAATGATGGAATTAGATGAAAATTAGAGTTAATAAGAGTCAGCAAGCGCTTAGTAAAACATACAGTTCTACTGTAATACAATATAACACACAATACAATACATCATATATCTGATTTATGATAATGATGCAGTCATTCAGTCATCATATCCATGTTGTGTCACCCTACGTGTAGCAGGTGCCTGCAAGGTCATAACCAGGGGAGTTCATAACCTAATATCCACCAAATGGTTAATTTATCAATTATGAACACATTATGAGTTATGGAAATATTATAATATAATATGAACATAAACACACAACATTGCAGTTATTAGAATATTCGATTTATTTAGATCGAATGCAAAAAGACGCATTTATTTCTTGTCTACAGACTGCGTATTTAAACAAAACTTTTTTTATTTAATATTTAACTGTTTGTGGATGGTTTTATAGTGTTGTTATTAATTATTAATATGAAAAAAATACATATATATATATAAATTTAAATGAAAACTTTTGTTTAATAATTTAATAATTATTTAAGAGTTTTTAATTATTTTTTAATTATTTTGTGAATTTTATATAGAGAGAGAGAGAGATTTTTAATGTTTTGTAATGTTTTTAATGTCTCTTATGCTCACCAAAGATCCAAAGATCAGCATTTATATGAAATAAAATGCTTTTGTAACATTATACACTATACCATTCAAAAGCTTGGAGTCAGTATTATTTATTATTTACTTATGTTAATTCTAGAAATTAATATTTTTATTTAGCAAGGATACTTTAAATTAATCAAAAGTGATAATAAAGACATTTATAATGTTATAAAAGATTTCTATTTCACATAAATGCTGTTCTTTTGAACTGGCTATTCATCAAAGAAACCTGAAAAAATTCTACTCAGCTTTTTTTTTTTAAAGTAATAATAATAAATGCTTTTTGAGCAGCAAATCAGAATATTAGAATGATTTCTGAAGGATCATGTGACTGGAGTAATGATGCTAAAAATTTAGCTTTGAAATCACAAGAATAATTTACATTTTAAAATATATTAAAATAGAAAACAGTTATTTTCAACAGTAAAAATATTCCAAAATTGTACTGTTTTCGCTGTACTTTGGATAAAAAAAAAAATGCAGAAAAAAACCCATTAAATATCTTACTGTTCAAAAACTTTTGACTGGTAGTCTAAGAACTCTGATTTTCAGTGGCTGATTGTTTGATTCCCCCCAAAACTATTTGATAACACTGTACACAACTTCCTTCTTGTCTCTCACTAGGTAAAGATCGCATCATATTTGTCACCAAGGAGGATCATGAAGCACCCAGTAATGCTGAGCTCATCGAAGATGACCCAAATGATCCATATGAAGATCACGGTAAGTTTTTGAACAGATCAACTATCCAAAATAGTAATCCTTGAATAAAGAATTATCATTTGGCATAGTTTAGCCAGAAAATTTTCATTTTTAAACCCCATTTCATTTGATCCTACAGGTCTTATTCTCCCTAATGGTGACATAAACTGGAACTGCCCGTGTTTAGGCGGTATGGCGAGTGGCCCTTGTGGACAGCAGTTCAAAGAAGCCTTTTCTTGTTTCCACTATAGCACAGAGGAGATAAAAGGTTCCGACTGTGTGGAAAACTTCAGGAGTATGCAGGAATGTATGCAGAAATATCCTGAGCTCTACCCTCAGGAAGACGACAACGACAGCGCCCCCTCTGGCGGGGCCAATAATGCACCCACTGACTCTCTCCCTACATCCTCTCCTGATTCCACACCAGCAGCCACAGAAAACCCAGCAGCTAGCTAATATTATTTTTCCCCTCATTTCCTCCACCCCTCACAACAGAGACGGCTCCATTTTTGAGTATGAAGAGACAATATCAATACTGTCCACCAGACTGCATGATGCACAGAGATTCGGGAAGCCCTTATTCTTCAGGTTTTGTGATTTAAAATGTCATTAACATGCACTTGAGGGACCTACAAAAGTGAGTTTTAAGGATCTGTATGATTGGCAGGTGAGTTAGATGCCATTTGACTCACCCTGCTTTGTATTTTCTGGTTATTATTTGCTCCACAACCCAAGCTAAGCTTGTTTGACTTGTGTACTACAACAGATCAAAGGCCATTTGGCACTGTACCTTCACAGCTAAGCAGTTTTTTGAGAGTGAATACTCAAATAACAAGTCTATAAACATTTCATGCACTGTTTTTGTTGTAGAACATGAAGAAAAAATGTTTTTGAATGCATGTAGCCCAAGGCTACACGCTAAGTACAAACATTAGAGGGTGTGAGCGAGTAAACCAGTAGCCTTACCCGTCAGCTGATGATACATACATAATTGTTGGTGTTAACCAATAAAAGAGCAGATCTTCTGTTTAGTAAGAACATGCAAATATCTGTTGTTCCAAAGACTTGTAAGTTTTGTTCAGTTGAAGTATCTTAACACTGAGGGCTGTTTCTTGATCCATTTTCCACATGCTAACATTAAAAAGTGTTAAAACATTGTGCTGATTTCTGATCATTTTTGTAACTCTGTGGTATGTTTAAGCTAATGTGGCTTATTAATATATTCAGTCAATGATATTTGCAAATCTGTTTATCAAAAAGTGTTTGTTTGGGATTGATTTGTCATTCAAAGCCTTAATGTGATCTTTTCATCTGTGATATGTCTGTTTCTGAAAAAGGTTTTAATAAAAGATACTGAGTCCAAATCATGCATAAGTACTGGAAGATTTTGAATCAGACAGTCCATACCTTTTGTTTTTCATTTTTCAATTGTGTGACATATTCAAATGCATTTTTAAAAACACTTGACTGAAGTGTAGTAAGAGAAGAAGCAAATAAAATACAAAACTGTGAATGAATCTCAAAAATGTCCTGCAGTTCTTTGGATTCACTGCCTTGTGTTTATCAGTTGTCCATTTGTATCTTCAAGAAACTAGTTTTTGATGACGATAATCTAAAAACTACAGCGAATGAGTACAAAATCATATGAAAGTCTTATGAATGCCATATTCATGTCCTGTCATGTCCACAGGACAACAGCCACCAAGATGAACTGTTATTTGTGAAGAGCCTTGCTTAAAGGGATAGTTCACCCAAAAATTAAAATCCTGTCATTAATTACTCACCCTCATGTTGCTCCAAACCTGCAAGAAATTTGTTTGTTTTGGAGTTATTTTGCACACCAAAGTATTCTTGCAGCTTCACAGAATCACGGTTGAATCACTGGTGTCACACAGACTATTTTGTCAATGTTCCTGGTAGGGGTGTGTGATACTGACAAAAAAATAATATCTCAATATTTTCTGGAAATACAGAAGCTGCATCTGAAGTGGCATTTAGATGCATTTACACACTGTTTAATGCAGGTCATGAATGCATTTAACATGCAGTTACAAATGCATAAATAATGTTTTGATGTTTTAAACAAAACTTTGAATACTGATATTTGAAATTATTTAATAAATAAAAAGATACTTTAAATGTGGAATTAAAACCGCCAGTAGGTGGCAGAAGGTCACAGTTAATAAGTGAGTCATTGCGACTGAACCGAATCATTTAAACGGTTGAATCACTCAGGAACGAAACACCGTCATCTTGCTCAGAGACGGAAAACAGTGCTGTGGCTTTGTTTGGAACGATTTTTGTTGGCGAAAAAGAGCAAAATCGGGCAATATGGTGTCTAAAAAACGTAAGTATCTTAATTCTTGTCTCTTAAACTGCTGTAAAAATCAATATCACATTTGCAATCATGATAATTTTTAGAGAAGAAAACGGAGATTATGCTTAGTGTGATATTGATTAACTATATGACGTGGAATAAATCTATACATTTTCTGTTCCCTTGTCTTGAATTTGTGATCATTCTAAATGTATTTTAATAGATTTAACGTTAATCATGCAGTGAAAGAACGCACTGTTAAAGGAGAAGTCCACTTCCAAAACAAAGATTCACATATAATGTGCTCACCCCCTTGTCATCCAAGATGTTCATGTCTTTCTTTCTTCAGTCGTAAAG
>JAHKKF010500770.1:0-11798 GCA_019740295.1 Labeo calbasu
TAAACCATGGTGACCACAAATTCACCATGGTTTTGCTACAAACATTTACTACAAACATTCATTGGTGACTGATAGTGACGTTTAAGTAGAAGTGTTGTTTTATTCTTATTAAATGTCATGTGTAGCTTGAAGCTAATTGTAGCTATAATTTCTGTTATGTACCCAGATTGTATTTCATGAGGTATTTTATCAAAAGAAATCCCAGGTTAGCAAGAAAATGTTTCGTATTCTAAAAAGATTTTTTAATTATAATAATATAATTCATATCGTGATCAGATAGTCGTGTAATGCCAGCCCTGGTGGAAAAAAAACAGCATATGCTGGTAGGTATATTTTGATGCTGGTTTAAGATGGTCCTTAGCTGGTTTACGCTGGTCATGTTGCTGGTCAAGGACCATCATAAACCAGCATCAAAACATACCTAACCAGCATATGCTGTTTTTTTCACCAGGGATAGTAAAGTAATGCCTCAACTTCCACGATGCTACAACTTACACATCAGTGTTTAGATAATCTTTTCAATATTATTATTGTAACTAGTTAATAGTCAATAGTTACTGCCCAACATTCAAAGTTAGTAACCAAATAAAACGAACAACTTTTTGTCCGCCATTAGGTGGCGCCAACATCTGCCAAATAATCCTCGGTGAGCTCTTGCAATGCAGTTATGTTTCTGTTTTTAGCAACTAATGGAAACTCATTATGTCATTTTGTCCAGAACTTTCAGATAAACAAATAAAGCGAAGATTCATCTAGCTAAATATGTGCAAACAATTCAGAGTAACAATAACAAATATGTCATTTTATGCATTCAAATGAAAGGCTAGGCCTGCATTTCAAAGCTGTATTTAGCTATGCACGCATATGCAAACTACAACGTCAGAACAACCTTCGACTCCACTAAATGATTTGTCTTGACAAAGAAATGTTAAGAGCACGTAAACGCCACCTGCCAACCAGTCATTTACTGACCAGAGATACCAATCACACATTTACCACATGCTGTGGTTTGTTGATGCAGTGATGAGAAATGTCTTGAGGTGTGTTGACGGTTGCTGCGGTGCAGTGCAGAATCAGGGCTGGAGGTAAAGAACTGACTGATGTGTTTCAAAGTAAGCAGCAGGGGATTTTGGGAGAGAGATGAGGTGGTTTCGTGCACATTCTCACTCCCTTTTCCTCCTACTTGGAAGAGATGCAGAGATAAAATGGCCAACATAATCTCTATAGTTTTTTTTTTTACAGTCTTAGACAACATGTGGAAGCAATCAGAGATCAGAGGGGATCTGTTTTGTCTTCTGGAAGGACACACAAAGGACTGAGTTTGCACAATCTGCAATGCAAAATTCAGTAGAGTGTATATGGAGAAAATTCCAGCCAGCCGTTTGTAACAGATGTGATAGATTTGTTCATTCATCAATGGAAAGCCAACGAATCATGAGCTCCGTCGGTTCGGCCTGATGTCCCTCAGGGCGATGGGAGCAGCAATACAGGAGAGATGTTTACAGGTTTAAGATTTAGTGGCCCTGTGATTTACTGTAAAGTTGTGGAATCACGTTTGAAATGGATATGCAGGAAGAGCTGCGTTATACAAAAAACCTGATACAGATTCACTTAACAGATGTTTGATGAATCTCCTGACTGGTTGAATCTCACGAAAATGTCACAAAGGTCACATTTTCTACGGAAACCCTTTTCCGCCACTGAATTATCTCGCAATTCTGACCTTTTTCTTAGAATTGCATGATATAAACTCGCAGTTGCGAGTTAGAAAGTCAGAATTGGCAGACAAAGTCGCAATTCTGAGAAATAAAGTCAGAACTGCAAGATATATAATAATTAAGGTTTTTTTTTTCTCGAAATGGCAAGTTTATATCTCAAAAATGTTCATTTTAAACCCGCAATTATGAGTTTATATCTCGCATTTCTGTGGAAAAATTCAGATTTGTGAAATAAAAAACTGCATTTGTGAGAAAAAAGTCTGAATTGTGAGTTTATATCTCACAGTTCTGACTTTTTATCTTGCAGCTGTGAGTTTACATCTCATAATTCTAAGGGAAAAAGTCAGAATTGTGAGTTTGTATCATGCAATTCTGTGAAGAAAAAAAAGAAAAAAAAAGTTGCAATAACATTTTTTATTTTTTGTTCAGTGGTGGAAATGTGCTTCCATACACATGTACATTTTATCCAAAATCAAAAAGAAAAAAACTTAAAGGTTTTTTTTCTTTATTTATGATAACATTTAAGCTTGATTGATTTATTGATTGATTGACTTTTTTTTTTTTAAATAAAGGTAACACTTTATAATAACTTTCATTAATAAATCACTAACAAACATTATATAATGTTTATCAGATTGTTAGTTAATGTATATTCAAAAGCTATAGATGTGAGATAATGTGTTTAATGTTTACTAATAAACATTACCTAATGATTAACAGATTATTAGTTCATGTAAATGTCATGAAATAATTCATATGATCATGCACTTCTTGAAAATCTACAAATGATTTTTGACACATTGTTTACAATGATTAAAAGCTTTATAAATATGTAATAAAAAGTAATAATATTATTGATTATTTGTTCATGTTTTTACAATACCCATTCTAAAGCTGAGACTTTTTGTCATTTGTAAATATTTATAAATGTTTACTAATCATTTTTACCTTTATAAGCTGTTATATCAATGGCAAAATGTGTCCCAAATGACCTGAATCCATCCTATTTACACATTTTTTAGAAATTCTTTATTAATCATTTGTTCATGTTTTTGCAGTACCCAATCTAAAGTGGAAACTGTTCATCATTTGTAAATGTTTATAAACGTTTACTAATCATTCAGTATCTTTATGGGCACTGGACTTTTAGCTGATTTAACAACATCTGTGTAAAGGGTGGTTAGTTAAGTTTAGCTAAATGCTTGCAAAAAATTGCCTCAACACTTATATAATTCCTACATCAACAGGAAAAAACAAATCAGTTTTTCAAGACAATGCTTGTTCATTTATCAAAACAATGCAATATAAACAGACTGAACTGTGCTTCCTTACAGTAATCAAACTGACCCCTGTACACTTCTGACCCTTCAACAGTGTTGGGGAGGTTACTTTGGAAATGTAATAGGTTACAGATTACAAGTTAACCTATTTATAATAGTAAATAGGTTATTAAACTACTTATTAATAAGTAGTGTCACTATTTATACTATCAATTACTTTATTCAAGTAAATGATCACATTAGATTATTTTTATTACATTTTTACATTCATAAGGAATGTTTTCAGCTGTTAAGCATGTTCAAACATTTAAAGCAGGCAGGGTTAACCTTACAGTAGTATTCAATACTGATTACTGTCAGACTTCTCAAAATCCTTCATTACTTGAAATAAAATTGTAGTCATTTAACTTTAAAGCACCACAAAATCAGACTTTAGTAATTCTTTTTACTTTGAGATCTGTAGTAACTGCAGCAGATTACAATGACTTTGAGCGTTATATGTTTTTTAATGATTTATTAATGAAGCTTTTAATCATTGTAAACCATCTGTCAAAATAATTTCTTTGGTAACATTTATTATTAGTTTAATAACATTTGTAAGCATTTTAATTAAATTAAATAATGATCTGGTAATTGTTAGGTAATGTTTAATAAGTTTATCATTTAACATCAACAGGCTGTGAATATATATTAAAGGATTAGTTCACTTCCAGAACAAAAATGTACAAATAATGTACTCACCCCCTTGTCATCCAAGATGTCTTTCTTCAGTCGTAAAAAATTATGTTTTTTGAGGAAAACATTTCAGGATTTCTCTCTATGTAATTCTATGGTGTCACCAAATTTGAACTTCCAAAATGCAGTTTAAATGCAGCTTGAAAGGGCTCTAAACGATCCCAGCCAAGGAATAAGGGTCTTATGTAGCGAAACGATCGGTTATTTTCTAAAAAAAAAAAAAAAAAAAAAAAAAAAAAAATTATATACTTTTTAACCTCAATCGCTCGTCTTGTTCAGCTCTGTGTGAACTGTTTTTTTTCCGGTCATGACAGTTAGGGTACGTCTAAAAACTTCCGTCTCATTTTCTCCTCCAACTTCAAAATCGTCCTACATCGCTGTTTTACCTTTTTTTATAAAGGGTGTTTGATCTTCTTTCCATGTTCGCTTTGTAAACTCTGGGTTGGTACTTCTGCGGGGATGTAGGACGATTTTGAAGTTGGAGGAGAAAATGAGATGGGAGTTTTTAGACGTACCCTAACTGTCATAACTAGAAAAAGTCACACAGAGTTAGACAAGACGAGCGTTTGAGGTTAAAAAGAATATCAATTGTCATTTAAAAAAATTAAAAAATAACCAATCGTTTCGCTAGATAATGCCATTTTTCCTCTGCTGGGACCGTTTAGAGCCCTTTGAAGCTGCATTTAAACTGCACTTTGGAAGTTCAAATTTGGGCGCACCATATAAGTCCGTTACAGCAATCTTGAAATGTTTTCCTCAAAAAACAATTTCTTTACGACTGAAGAAAATAAGACATGAACATCTTGGATGACAAAAGGGTAAGTACATTATCTGTAAATTTTTGTTCTGGGAGTGAACTGTTAACTAATGATTATATGGTGTTCGTTAAAAATTTAATAATCAAAGTTATTATAAGGTGTTACCTACTGTAAAATATATAGTAAAATATATCATCATATTTTGACAGGTTTATAGAAGTCCTCCACCTATGACCAGGAAATATAATGCTTAATATAGCTATTAAAATGAAGCTATGAAATGATACACAACAAAATATTATTACTGAATAAGTTGTGTGCGCATGTGTGGGTGTGTGTGTGTGGTCGCAGAGTAACCTTTCATAATAATTAACTTAACAGACACATTGCATCTTGGGAGGAAAATCTCAGAAGGTAGTGAACCAGAGGCAAAGCCTTACAGTTAATTCCCATTTATATTTACAACTAGACCCATAATTATAGTGTAATTTGCGCCGGAAAACATCTTGTTTTATCACCTTCTTATTAGCAGGACTGTGTAAAAGGCAGTGGGAGGTATGCCAGTATGTGTTCAGTTAAATTTCTACAATTCTGTTTTTTTAAACAAATTGGTTTGTGATATTTTTCTACGAGGAACGTTATTTACTTTTTAACAAGTTGAACAAAAGTTTAAAGTGAAAACCATGATTTTCAATTAGACTAATATAAAAATGCACTTTAAAATAAATGACACGGTTGTTTCACATTTTTTAACAGCAGTGTAGAGTGTATACTGTGCAGTATTCTATAAGTATCCTATTTCAAACATTGCACCGCATGGATATTATCATATCCGGCCTCTGGGATTTAGCAGGAAGCTGCCCTGTTTGCTAATCAACACAGTAACAGAGACAGATGTGCAGCCGCTCACACCTCGCAGGTGCTCGGAGCTCCGATCAGCCGTCTTCTTGTCTCTCACTCCGCTCTTATTAGCACACACTGACTTTCTCATTAAACACAATGAGATGTGTGCAGCTCATCACAGCAGATTGCTTCCAGCCTTGCTTTGCCGTTTGTGAGGACAAACCAACGAGTGAGTGAGGGTGGATGGAATGAGATGGGACCGATGGGACCGATGGGACAGAAAATTTAATTCAACAAATATTATATACTGCCAAAACAGATGAGGACCAGATTCGAAAATCAAACCACCGTTTCTCCCTCATGTCACATTCTGGCAGGGCCGTCTGCTGGGAATAGAAGTCTGTTGCACTTTCTCGGACAAATTTATGTGCTTGAAAGATTTGTTTGGAGAACTTTTTGAGAAAACTCATTACATGTTTAATGAAGTGCTGATGTTTTTTTTGGAGTTTGTCAGAGCTCTGCGCAAAGAAAATAATTTGGGCCTTGAATTATTAAAATCAGTGATTAGGATTTAACTGCATAACTTTATTCTCATGATCCCTAGTTTTTAAACTTTCTTCATATCTCATACTTTTTTAATTAGATATGCTAACATTATTGCTATTACTCACACAAATATGAAACTTTCACATGATACTTCACTCATGCACTTTGTTGAGAAGAGGTGTGTTATTATTTTTACAATTAATCAGACTTGTGATTTTCACTTTGTGGATGTCAAAAGTTAAACATTTACATGAGTTATATCGACATGAGCAATACAAAGAGAACAAAATATCCCTTTTAAGTGGATTATTTTGACTGGGTAGGGAACACCTCAGCAACCTCATAGCAACCAGCAACCTTACCAATCCTATCCACTTTATTTTTCCCGTATAAGTGTCGCATTTGTAAATTGGCTTCTTGATATTGCAAACTGGTATGTCTTACCATATTATTTTACTGTATTATTTTAATTATGAACACACTGTTTGTAGTGCAAACAGTTTTACCGTTTACTGCACTTTTTTATTCTCCTCGTTACTTTCCAACAGCGGCTAATCTTGAAGTGTCATAGATACACTATTGTTACAATTGAACAAAAATTAATTAATGTGAAAGTGCTTCAAAATCTGTTGACTGACTGGAGATTTATATTTTGTAGCTGTCGGGACTAATTCTCCGGGAAATTACATAGTACTTCCGTTATTCGTCTATGCCTGTGTACGCCATAAAATAAAAAAACCACTAACCTATTGTTACGGTACAGGGAAAGTAGTAGCTTAAAGCCTTTTTTCTTCATGTCTTAATGTGATAAATATGGAAGCCTACTGAACAAAAAATAAAAAGGTAATTGCGATTTTTTTTTTCTCTCTCGCAATCAGAGAATTGAGAGATATTTGCAACTGCAAGTTAAAATGTCAGAATTGTGAGATACAAACTTGCTATCTTGCAATTCTGACATTTTTTTTTCTCAGAATTACAAGTTTAAATCTCGTAATTCTGAGTTTTCCCCTCACAATTGTGATTTTTTTTTATCTCACAATTCTGACTTTTTTCTCGCAGTTGAGTTTATATCACACAATTCTAACTTGCAACAGCAAGTTTACATCACAATTCTAAGAAAAAAGATGAAATTGGGAGGTTATTCTGACATTATTTCTCAGGATTAAGAGTTTATATCTTTCAGTTCTGTTTTTTTCTTGCAGTTGCGAGTTTGTATCACAGTTCTGACAAAAAAAGTCAGAACTGGAAGTTTATATCTTGCAATTCTAAGGTTTTTCTTGAAATTGCAAGTTTATATTATGCAGTTCTGAGGAAAAAGACGTAATTGCGAGTTTAAATCTCACAATTCTGCCTTTATTTCTTAGAATTGTGAGTTTATATCACAATTCTGAGAAAAAAAGTCAGAATTGGGATTTATATCCCTCAATTCTAACTTTATTTCTCACAATTGCAAGTTTGTATCACACAATTCTGACTTCACAACTCGCAAGTGCGAGTTTATATCACAATTCTGAGAAAAAAAAGTCAGAATTGGGATTTATATTCCTCAATTCTGACTTTATAGAAATAAAAACACAATTGCAAGTTTATATCACGCAATTCTGAGAAAAATTAATTATTGCAAGTTTATATTTTGCAATTCTGACTTTATTTCTCAGAATTGTGAGTTTATATCCCACAATTCTGATTTTATAACTCGCAATTGCAAGTTTATTTTAATTTAAATTTTTTTAAACTCAGTGGTAGAAACGGGCTTCCATAGATGACAGTCTTTAAATATTCTCACTTTTTATTTGTTTTTTATTCGTTTTTATTAGTTTTTTCCAGGTTCCTTATGTTCTTACATGGAAAACACTAACTGAAAAGACATTTGCAGAAAAAAAAAGCTTTGTGAAAAGGTCCATTTGAGAAGCTTAAATGAAAATAAGTAGTGCAGTGGTAAAAAAATGTCATTTTTAAAAATAGAGTGGGAATGTGCTGGAAATGGTATCATTATTTAAACCATGTAGCTGGCTACAAACTTTATATGAATTCTGTAACTCAACGACTCTAAGAGTCTTAAAAACACATAAAACTACTGTGTTATTTTTGGGCATGTGTAATAATCCCTTTTGGTACATAGCATTGTATTGCTTGCCCATTTAATGTCAGCGGGAACTTGACAAATATCCTGTCATAAAACTAAAGTGTGCTGTCGTTGCGACCCTGGTGAGTGAAGAAAGCGAGAGGTTGATAACCTTTACCACTTTAAACACAGATGACGAAGCCATGCAAATGCAGATTGCTTGGCAGTTTCTGTATTTGAGTATGTTTATTCAGGTTCATCGAATGGACGATCCACAGAAGTTTCAGTTCTGTTATTATTTCATCTGAACATGACAAACAGCCTCAAATCAGTCAGAAATATCCTTCCTGTTTTAGAAAGGTTGCAAGCGTGAGGAGGTTGAAACCATACAGCTGCGCTATCTCTATTATATTGCTATAAAAATAGCCACATTTCATCATGTGTGTGCTCAATGCTTCTTTCTTTGAAAAATATTTTAAATAGCAAACCGGGAAACAACCCTTTCTGTCTGTCTCATTCTCTCATTCCAGACCTCACCATGATAAAGGATCTTTGTTCAAATGCTAGAGACAGAATCAGGCAGAGCGTTGGCTAAGTCACTGTTGGGTCTTGTTTGTGTCTGTTACCATAGCAACCGCTATCCTCTGACCCGTCGGCAGCCGTTCTGTGTTGGGTGGTGGGGAGGAGTTGAAGGGGTGTAGGCACTCATGTCAAACAGTCACAGAGTGGAAGTGACACTCCCTTTTGAGTCAGTCACCTCGAAATGTACGTGGGGTTAGGTATGTGTTCAATCTGGTATGTTACCATATAAGGGTAATCTAAATAAACTCGCTTGAATCAGTAGTTACCAGTTAATCCCTCTGGCAGGTTGTTTCCTGGTCTGCAGTCATTTGGAAGTGGCATTACTCTAAATTAGCACTGCCCACTCGTATCTGTTTGATGCTTCTGGAATCTGGACCCGTGCCAGGCATAATTAGCTTTTCGATATAAAGCTCAACATCTGTTGGCATCACCTTCTCTAAAAGTGGAAATTGCTCTGTTAAAGAGCCATTTTGTTTCTTAGTGGGGCACAGGGTGCATTAACACTCACCAAGTGCCAAAAAAAAAACTCCAGTTGGCTATTAACTAAAGCTTTTTTCTTCTCCATGTGGAATATATTTCTCACATTAAAGCCCCGTTCACACCGCCAGCAATATACAGTGACAACGTGACACGATCCCATTTATTTTAATGGAGTTGTCGATTTCTAGCAACACAAGTGACACTGACATCAGAGACAGGTTGTGTGTCCGAAATCGCATAATCTCTTGAATAGGTACACTGTAAAAAAACAAAACAAACAAACAAAAAAAAATTGTTGCTGCCTTAAAATTTTAAGTTCAGTCAAGTCAAATAAGTTTAGTCAACTTGAAATGTTAAGTTGTACTAAGTGACAACTTAGATAATTGTGTTTGTTAAACTTAAAAGCAAGGTAAGTAACCGAGCTGCCTTAAAAATTATAAAGTATCTAAGTTGTAAATTCAAGTTGAATAAATGTTTTTTGAGTTCACTGAACTTAACATTTTAAGGCAGCCAGGTAACAAATTATTTTTTACAGTGTACTCATTTTGAATAAATAATGACTTTGTGATTGCTAAAAAAGCAAGCAGACTTTTACATAGGGCTGCCTTCAACTAAAGATTTTTCTGGTTGACTATTAGTTGTTTATTTTAAGCATTAGCCGTCTATTAGCCATACGTTTATTAATAAATCATATAAATAATAATAATGAGCCTTTAGAAGTTATTAGATATGTGATATTAAGCAGACTACTAAGATTCTAATGCCTGGTACTTGACATTATAGTTAGTAGAATATCTAAATTGGAGTGTCAAAATAAAGTGTTACCACTGTACTGAATGCATGGACAAGAAACCTAAAATTGATTCATTGATAGTTCTTGTTGATTAAAACAGTTTCCTCTGCATAGTGTTCATTATTACGCACAAGAAAACTAATTAACTGTCATAAAGTTTAATTGTATTTTAATAGATTGTTCATCTGGTTCATGATTAATCGCACTAGCACTGCTGTAGTTTTATATAACAACACTGTTCACTAGCAGAATGGTACTTCTTTAGAAACAAGAAAACAAATCCTTAGTCAAATTAGAATTAATTGTTATTTTAGCATCTATATATCATCTGTGATCGTATTTTCTAAAGATATGTCCAGATTTGCAGTCTACCAACAACATTATAGAGCCACAGCACTATGAATGTGTGAATAGGGCCTAAGCCCTTAAAATTAAAACATGAGTAACCAAATCATTTATCAGTGATCAATCAGTTTGAGAAAGAAGTGTGAAGGACAAGCAGAGGTTTAAAACATACATTTAATGTATAAAATGTTCAGTTTAATTATGAAGGAGCCTTCAGTGCCCCTAATGAAACATCATTGTGTGCTGCTATAGCAGACAACATTTTAAAAACAGATTATACAAATTAGTACTTTCTGAAACATTGCATGGTATCGTCATTTTGTCTTTGGTTCTACAATATGTGATTAAAAATAGTGGCAAAAAACAAAAAATTAAGCTCCTCTAAAACAAGCTTATAGAGTGCGTAAACCTGTAAAACAGAAAAATACAGTTAGTGCATGTTACATGTCATCTACTGAAAGTGTATGTAAAACTGGTCATTTTTAAATGGTGAACTCACTTGTGCAATGACCTATTTGAATGTGTGGCTCTCAGTGCCACCACGTCCAAAACCTGAGGGAAAAAAACAAAGAGAATTACTTGTAATTATATATGACAGACAAATAGAACATATGGTAATACCATGCCCATTTGATCATATGGCACGAAATTGATTACATAATTACTGTATATGAAGTAGATTGCACAAGAGCAGTTAGCAGGCTAACTGATTAAAATTTTGCACTGATGCAAAATTCAGTTATAAAACAGAAAACTCTCTGGATAACTGACAGGAAGATATGTGTGTGCCACTGGATAATCTAAGAGATTTGAATACATTTCTTAGACTTTATAGTGGTCAAATACTGCCCCACAATTGTCCTTAGTCCTTTATGAGGTGAAGCACTAATCTATGTCATGTGATGCTCTAGGTGAAAAGCAACCCTACAGCACAGTAAAACAGAGCTGGTGACGCATTAAAGAAACGTACCTTTAGGTCCAAAGAGTGCAGAGTAGCATGGGTTGTTACAATAGGGCTTCCCATCGTGCTGTGAGGTGAAACACATTAGTCAGTGCACGGTACATTAATGAACTTGAACGGGGGCCATTACGCAAGACCTTCCTCAGGTCGTATTACTCTGACAGACTAACCCCCTGAAGTGTTTATGTAAGGTAAAAATATGCCAAAAGTTAACTGGACTCCATTAAGAGTGCCTGGTACATTAATCTCTGCTCTGTCCCAGAAAGAGGTTGGCAGGCCATACGTGACTTACCTCTGCGTGTGAGCCAGCCGACAGGGTCTTGTTGCATTTCTCACATTTCAGACAGGGTCTATGCCAGTCTTTGCCAAGTGACGACACTCTCTCAGCTGAAAAATCAATGAGAAATATAATTAATTCTAATAAATATTAACCATATATAAACAGGAGCAAACGGACTGATAAAAGCAGAACTGCAGTGCACATTATTCACAAAATTTTCATTTATTCATTTTTTAATGCACTCCCCCTCCAGTGATGTGAATTCTCAGCCAAATATCACAATATTTATTAAAAATGTTAAAGCAATAGTTCACCAATTTTATCTTAATTACTTACCCTAATGTACTTTTTTCAATTGAACACATTTTTTTTTTTTTACATTTTGTTTTGTAAAAAAATTACTTTTTTTTTT
>JAHKKF010500775.1:0-17500 GCA_019740295.1 Labeo calbasu
GCCGGTTTGTCGCCGAAATCTGAGCCGGTGAAGGGCTGATGTTTGTTGGGTTAACTGTGAACTTAAGACCGCGGCCTCGCGTTTCACTCATAGCTGAAAGATACCATGACTCAAAAAAACTGCCCATAAACAAACAGTACTTACATTAGAGAACATTTTTTAAGATTAAACAGTGCGATAAAATCCAATAATTTTATGCAAGGCAAAAGGCGTTTCCATCCTGTGAAACAACCACTGCTGATGCAGCTGACTGACATCTTGTCCTTATGTTGCGTTGCGTAAAATAATACAATTTACAGTACAGTATAGACCTTATAAATGAAATAAAATGTATACAAACCTTTATTTTGCTGAAGAAGTGCAAATCGGCGGGGCTGAAAAACGCTCTCTCCTGTAGAGGACTCAAAAGCCCATGCTCTGACTGTAACTCAGCAGTTGGGTTGTTTCATGAGAGACAGGCTCAACCCAGTGGTTGGGTAGAAAAAAATAATCCAACGTTAAAAAATGACCCAGCAACTTAGTTACAGAAAAACTACCCAGCACCTGGGTAAAAAATATTAAAAATAACCCAATAAAATGACCCAACAAGTTGAACCCAGCATTTGGGTTAAAAAAAAATAACCCAGCACCAGGGTAAAATATTAAAAATAACCAAATAAAATGACCCAACAGGCTGAACCCAGCATTTGGGTTAAAAAAAAATAACCCAGCATTTTTTAGTGTAGCAAAACAATCTGTCATTTTCTATTTAAAAAAAAAAAAAACTTTTTAACCACATGCTCCTCTTGCACTAGTTTCACTTCACGCATTACATAGTCACACACATATGAAGTAAGCAAAAGTACAAAGTGTTTACAAGGCAAATGTGCAAAGGTCAAATGCCCATGACAAAAAAAAAAAAAAAAAAGATGGAGGTGGAAGAGAAAATGAGATACCCTACCTTTTTGAATTGAAGTACACAGGGGAAGAACTAGGAAGAACACGGAAATGCATCGTAGAGCTAATGCGAGATGAGTATTTGTGGTTAAAAAGTATATATATATATTTTCTTTTTAATAAATAATGACCTATCATTTCGCTAGATAAGACCCTTATTCCTTGGCTAAGATCTGGGAGCACTGAAACAGCTTGTTGATCACTACTGAAGTCCACTATATGGAGAAAATCCTGGAATGTTTTTCCTCAAAAACCTTAATTTCTTTTCGACTGAAGAAACAATGACATGAACATCTTGAATGACGTGGTGTGAGCAAATAATCAGGAAATTTTTGTTCTGGAAGTGAAGTTTTTTTTTTTTTTTTCACTAATTTAATGGAGTTGTTTCATGCAGTTCCCAAATCTGAATGATTTGTTTAGAAATTAGACATCTCGTTCTTGAGAGACAAATTTAGATCTGTCTCAAACCTTTGAATATAGCACACATCATATCAACAACTTTTATAGTGTTTCTGCATCATTTTTAATGTGCACATTCACTGTAGTTGCATGGAAAACCATCTCGTCATAAAGGTTTGGAATACCTTAAAGGGTCTGTAAATGGCAGCAACATTTTAACTTCTTAAAACCATCCTCTCTTGACTTCACAACTGGGTGGGTTTATGGCTGAAGCATCTTTCCTGTTGCATAATGGTACATATTTTGCGTTCTGTTCTTTCCATCAGTCTCAGCTTGAGGTGCTGTTCAGAACGCCAAGCAACGTTAAATTCAGGCCACCGTGACTGAACGTCAGCTGGGCCGCATTAGAGTAAATTCAGTTTGCGCTAGAGCTGCCGCATGCATCATGCCTGTGTTTGGGTAACAGGTTTACTCGTCTATCACTAGGAGCATAGTCTATCACATGCAGCACCTGGCGCCGACAGTCACGGGTGTAGTAAAAAGATTTTTTCTTTTTTTTTTAAGGGGCGGATGGCGGACGTCCCTGAGAGTCAGTTGTTCTTTGGGTTAGGCGGGGGCCACAGGGGCCCTGGCCTGCGACTGAACCTGACGCTCTGACAGCTGTTGTTGACCTGAACCCTGCCCCCCCCTTCACACGCTCCCTCCCCTAACCAGGGGATTTACCGTCCGCTGGGGCCGCCACTCCCTGCCCTACTGCGGAGGAGTTTGGAAATAAACATATTACTCTGAGAAAAAAGAGAGGAACGCGCATCTGCAAGTTTGCAATAGGATTTATTTCACCCAGCAGAGAATAGAAAAATAGGATGAAGACAAAACATTGATGGGAAATCTAGAGACGATTTTAATTAATTGCTTACATATTTAAAAAGAAAAACCATTTCAAAGATTTGCATAAAGAGCTTTGTGCCTTCCATTTCCCTGCAACAAAGAGAAAAGTATTGTTCTTTGGGATCAATTTAAGGACAATTTAATATTTCGTCGCTCTAACTACAGCAAACAAATTCCTATAAATATTTTTTTTCTCATTTATATGCTGAAGTGGCATTTAAGATTGGGGCTCATGATTATTACAACTGGAATACACAGCAAACAGAAAAAGATGAACAAAAGTACCACCGAGTCAGCCAGTCACATTTTGTTCAGTAATAAAGATTTTTAACTCGTGCAACTACATTTAACAAAACGTACCACTTATTTCATCTTCAGTATATTCTCATCTTGAGCATGTTTCTGTACAATTCAGGATAACATGTCTTTCCCACAGCAGTAAGTGTGACCTCACAATGGCATTAATCCATCTACGGACCGGCATCGGGAGGGACGCACGTCCTTCCCTAATGCTCTTTTTCTCGCGGGGTCGTGAAACTAAAACGGGCCCAGATGTTTGTCGGGTGAGAGTTTTGGGCCATTGCTTTGGCTGATGGCTTTTGGTCACAGGAAGTCTAAGTGCTTTACACATCGCTCTTTTTGAGGTCCTTTTCCATTCCGCTTCCTCTAGTACGTGTACCTTGTTTCGTCACTGCTGAGATCAACGCTAGATCTCGTTTGAAAATTCCACATCCATCCATCTTTGGTTTTGGACTGTGGAATGCATAGTTGCACTGGTCAAGACTGCAAATGAGTTCCATCCTGTTCTTATATTTACTCCTCTTTGGAGGATTTAGTCTTTCGAAGCTAAACCAACTCCAGAGAATTTGAGACGGCTGGAAGTTGGAGGAGTTGGCGTGAAAGCAGAAAAAGAAAGCGTCTCTTTCGAAGCTCACCGCTCCCCGAGAACGTTAGGTACCACAAGAGTTCATCGCAGCGAATGTTGCTTTCCTCCAACGTCTGACACAAAACAATGTCGTATGTGTACCTTCTTCTGGCATGCCGTTCAAGAGCAGCTGTCTGCTCACGTTCATCTCTCGCACACTCTGACGCTTCCTGTCTCGTCCCCAAGTCCCTATTTGCACATCTTTGGATTTTGGCTCCCACACAGCCGCTGCGAAGGGTGGAGCTGTTTTAGCCCGTGTCGTTTCATCAGGGTCTCTCTTCTTTCTGCACATGTCTCCACACTTTTCCTAAAAAGATTAAGTGCCTCTGCATAAAGGTCCTCAAGTTTGCTTTTTATTTCGGGAGGGAGGGTAGAGGGGGTAAGAGGAAGGAAAGAATAGTTCAAAGAGGGCCCCCTTCATGCCCTCTCTCTCCGTTTTTACCTCCTCCCTGAAGCACTGCCTCTGCCATATGGAGAAGCAGTCAAGAGTTTTAATGGCCAATTCTACGAGGGAGGTTTAGTGGAGTCGTAAGCTCCCGCTGAGGAGGGGTTTCCGTTCTCCTGTTTGGGGGAGGCGCGGCAGGCGGGAGGGGGCACGCTGAATGGGGAGGAAGTGCTGCCGGTAGAAGGAGGGCGGGTCTCGGCGGGCAGGGGGTCTCTGTCTGTGGGGCGCAGAGCAGATGGCGGCAGCGGGAGGGCCAGCGGGAAGCTGGTCATGTAGAATATTCTGCCAATACGTCGCGCCACCTGAAGAAAAGCAGCCACATGCCAGCGTTATTTCTCACACTGTACGCCCAACAGGAAGTGCACAAAGATGTACAGTACCAGTGATACAAGATGATTGCTTTCATGTCTGCTTTGATTAATGAATGTAGAATTGTGAATACACGTGAAGAAACAACGACAAAACAAGTGGTCCTATCTATAGGTCAGGGGTAGGCAAGTTTAGTCCTAGAGAGATGCTGTCACCTTTCCTGAAGACATTGATTGGCTTCTTCAGGTGTGTTTGATTAGGGCTGAAGCTAAACTCTGGAGGACAGTGGCTCTCTAGGACTGAACTTGCTTACCTCTGCTATAGGTTATTTGGGCCGTGGGCAAGATCGTGAAAGTGGCCCCACAGGTGTAGAAATGATAAATATCTTCTAGTCAGAAGTTCTATTAATTTAGTTAATTTAGTACAGACTATCTAATGGGCCCCCCTTGGTACTGTTTGTGAGAACCAAATTTGCAGACTTTACATCAGGGGTGGCGAACTCCAGTCCTGGAGAGCCGTAGTCCTGCAGAGTTTGGCTCCAACCCTAATAAAAACGTGCCTGTAGCTTTCTAGTAACCCTTCAGTCCTTGATTAACTTTTTCAGGTGTGTTTGATTAGGGTTGAAGCAAAGCTACGCAGGGCTGCGGCTCTCCAGGACCGACGTTTACCACCCCTGCTCTACATCAGGAGTGTAGACTCCTGCTTCTGGTGGGCCACTTCAGTGCCAAGTTTGGCTCCAACTTTATCCACCACGCCTGCTCTGATGTTTTAAGTGCTCTTGAAGACCTTGATTAGCTTGTTCAGGTGTGTTTAATTAGGGTTCAAGTTAAACTCAGGAAGGTGGCCCTGAAAAAGCAGGATAGGACAGGTATGGGCAACTTCGGTCCTGGAGGGATTCCTGCAGATTTTAGCTCCAACCCTAATCAAATACACCTGCCTGTAACTTTCCAGTGATCTTGATGACTTTGATTAGTTTCTTCAAGTGTGTTTGATTAGGGTTGGAGCTAAACTTTGCAGGACAAAGGCCCTCCAGGGCCGAAGTTGCCCATCCCTGGGATAGGACATTTTTATGACAGGGATGGGCAACTCTGGGCAAGTCCCCTGTTCTGTTTAGATCCAACCCTCCAACCTAGATCAAACTCACCTGTAATCCTGAAGACCTTGATTCGCTTGTTTATGTTCGTTTGATTAGGGCTGGAGCTAAATTCTGCAGAACAGTGAAGACAGAGTTGCCCACCCTTTCTCTATGGCACAGGTCTCCAAACTCGGTCCTGGAGGGCCGGTGTCCTACAGAGTTTAGCTCCAACTTGCCTCAACGCTTCTAGCATGCCTAGTAAGACCCTGAATAGCTGGTTCAGGTGCGTTTGTTTAGGGTTGGGGCTAAATTCTGCAGGACACTAGCTTTCCAGGACTTCTTGTCCTCTGTACAGTCCTGCTCCTGGAGAGCTACTGTTATGTAAAGACCTATCTATCTAACTATTTAAACACCTGAATCAGCTATTCAAGTTCTCAGGATTACTTGAGAGTTACAGAAGTAAGGTCTGCATGAAACTCTGCAGGACAATGGATTTGATACTTTTGGTACAGCGGGTCTTATCTTTACCTGAGAGCGGATCTTGAGGGCAGGCCCGAGTTTCAACCCCATATTGTTGAGCAAGTGGTCTTCAGTCAACAGCGGCAGAGTCTCGCCATCAATGGCCTGCTCTCTGAAGACCTGAAATAGAGGACTTGGCTTCAGCTGATGTTGATGAACATTCACCAGTTCACTCCACATGCACACAATTCACATGACTCTCATTCCACGGGGAAGTTCATGCACACTCGGCATCTGCAGTGAAATGAAGTGCGCTGCGGGCGACGGTGGGGTTTTGGTGATGCGTTGCGCATGCAACAGACTGGCATCCAGTGTGGTGAGATGTGTGAGACAGAGCTGTGAGTGAGAAAGATAAGAGCAGCGCAGAGCGGCCTTCTAACTTTTTTAAAAAAGTACACTAGAAACATCTAAATCAAACTATTCTGGTCTAATGTTCTTGTCTACAAATTGCAGCACGTGATCTTCATTATGTGCTGTACTGTATGTCTCCAGTAGCCCCTGTTAAAGGCAGGGGGAGGAGAGGGGGCGTCCAACGCTCTGCTCCTGCTCTTGTCCTCACCTGTGTATACTCCCCACAGCCTGCTAGGCTGCTGATGAAGCTGCACACCTCCTCCACACTCCACTTGCTGATGTCCTCGGCTGCTCCCGCCTCTTCTCCGTCCACGAAAAGACCCCCCATGGCGCCTGTGGGCCCGCCGGGCCGAGAGGAAGCAGAAATCATTAGAGACAGAAGGCCCCCTGTCCCCTTACACGCACGCTTGCGCCTACACACCGCTCTGTTATTGACCCTGCCTATTACAGAGTTTAGCAAAGGTCAGCGACAGGGCCCCTTCCTGGGGGAGGTCTCTCAGCTGGAGCAGGTAATGCATTTCAGATGGCCGAGGTTGCTCTGCACTCATTCAAGTTAGGTGGACACAAACACTTCAGCTCCTTGCCTTCAACTAGATATTAATGCTGGATTAAACCTTATATGCTTCTTTGATATGCTGAGATGTCTTTTGAAGGAATATTTCACCACATAATTCTGTGGTGTTACGCAAAACTCAATTTTAGTTTTTAGGTGAACTATTTTTTAAGAAGTCGTGTTTGTGTGCATACCTGTCTTGTTTGCTTTCTGTCTCACCCTATCAATGGTACGATGAGACTTGTGTGTTGGCATACTGGTGCATTTTTGTGTGTGAGCCAAAATCTTTTTGTATGTTGCATGTTCAGTATTTGCTAGAACGCCTGAGGAGGGTTAGCTCAGCCTCTCTCTGAGTTGGTCACTTCCTCATTAGGAGACTCGTTTTCCATTAAAACTTGCTCTGGGCTTGCTTGCACTCTGGGCTCAATTTCTCAGTTTCTCTAACTCTCTCGCTCGCTCTTTCTGTCTCTCTGAGGACAAGGAATACTATTTGAACTCCAGATTTTACAGATTGTTAAAGTTGAGGAGCAGGCATATGGTGTCACTAACACAAGTGCTGTTTATGTTATTTTTAAATAAGGAGTGCATTGAGTTGCCTAACTGGAATTGGAGGATTTTGGATATGGAAACTGTCTATGAAATACAGCATCTATCATTGGAAGTGATTGGAATTTGTTATCTGAATTTTAAACAGCTGTAAACTCACCAGTGTGAAAGTAAGGGCTGGTGTATGGAAAGGTGAAGGGCAGAGTTTGTCCAGGCAAGGTGGGTAAGGGAGGGATTCCTGGTGGCAGGTATTTGGCCTCACTCTTGCTCAGTCCTGACGTGAAGAGGTGGTGGGTTGGTGACTCTTGGCCAGTGGAGCTACAAGGAGCACTGAGCCTTCCTGACCCTTCCCCCAGCTCCTTCACTGCTTCACTAGATTTGGTCACATCCTTGCCCTGGCACACCTCTGAACCGAGACCGTGTCCGTCAACTTTGGAAAGCCTCTCAGGCCTGTCTTCCCCAACCTCCGCATCATTCTCAAAGTCTTTCATGTCTTCATCCTGTCCCTCTGTTTCTACATCCCGTGCACAGCCCTCCCCAAGCATCTCTTTAGTCTCAGAAGAACCCCCTTGCTGGTCCCCTCTGAGTGGTCCTCCTTTCCTCAAGCTCTTCCTGTTGCTAAGGTCTTTAGAGGAAGTGCCTGCTGCTGCCCCCTGGTGGTTGAGGGAGAGTAACGGGGTGTTGTTGTGCCTCAAAACCAGCATGGCGTTGCGGCGATTGAGCTCTTCTCGGAGTGGGTGGCCTTCTGGGATTTCTTGCAGGCTGCGCAAGGCAGGGTGTTCTGCAGGGAGCCCAGGATGCAGGCCCAGCGGGTCCGCCAGCAGTCGCTGCCTGTGGAGGTTCTCTAACTCCTTCTGTCTCAACAGTTCAGCAGACATTTCCAACCTGGAGGAAAAATCCACAATCAGAGAGATGCTGCAACTCGGTAATAAATATTTCCTGAGAAAAACTTGCAACTGTTACATAATAATACGAAATTCCTGTTAATTCAATTAACTCTGTTTTTTTCTATAGTACAAGCAGCTGCTCAAACATCAATTTTAATTAAGGTTCCGGCACATTTCTCTGTGCAGCTCTATAACATTACCTAGCAAGGTTCTGTTTACGAAGAATCTCCTGTTGACGGGCGAACATCTCTGCCTGAGCAGGCTGCAGGAAACCATAACCTATAGGACAATGGCAAAATAAGATATACATCTATCTGTATATACATCTAGTGTTCACAGATGATACACATTATTTAACGTAGTGATCAATACAAACAATTCACACAGGTTTCCCAGCAGAGTAACACAGGTATAGGTTCTGATATTAACCATTGACATGTTACACTAATTTTTGACCACCAAAAAAACATCACTTTTGCGTTAATCAATTGTGGACCCTCGACCACAAAACCAATCATAAGTAGCACAGGTATACTTTGTAGCAATAGCTAACAATACATTGTATGGGCCAAAATTATCGATTTTACTTTTATGCCAAAAACCATTAGGATAAGATCATGTTCCATGAAGATATTTTGTAAATTTCCTACTGTAAATATATCAGAACTTAATTTTTGATTAGTAATATGCATTGCTGAGAACTGAGGACAACTTTAAAGGCAATTTTGTCAATATTTTGATTTTTTTGCACCCTCAGATTCCAGATTTTCAAATAGTTGTATCTCAGCCAAATATTGTCCTATCATAACAAGCCATATATCAGTTGAAAGCTTATTCATTCAGATTATATATAAATCTCAATTTCAGAAAATTGACCCTTATGACTGGTTTTGTGGTCCAGTTGTTTGAAAAGTCCACTATATACTATATGCTATATTAATTTAAATGCTATTGTATGCCATTATATTTTTTTTTAAATAATGCAAACACAATTGTAAAGTGAGTGCACATTATTTTTTGAGGCTACTGTAAATGTGAGATATATATACAGATCGAAATCTAAAGAGATTCATCAAAGACCTTTCTTGAATGTGCATATGGGTGGAAAACAACCCATAACCCATTAAAGGAACTCCCAGGTTAAATGAGCTTGGCGTTAATGTGAGGGTGTGTTACATCTGGCAGAGCGCGCTCACCTGGGGCTTGGCAGAGGGCAGAAGGCATGCCCAGGAACGGGGGACGCAGGTGAGGCCCCAGAGCAATGTGAGGAGCATTCTGCGGGGACAGCAATGGAGGAGGGTGCGATATGTCTCTGTGTACACAAACAAAAAACACACCATCATTAACCAACTGCTACTGTTTTTCTACAATATCCATCGCAAACAAGTAGCACCGCAACAGTGTTGGTACAATGTTGGCAACTTCTGTTGCTGTTCTTACTGGCAAGGGATGTGTACCTTTTAACCTGCTTGAAGTCATCATGAAAAAGTGTTTACAACCCATTTCATTTTTTATTACAAAGTAAAACTATGTATAAAATGTAGATTTAGATTGCAAAGACAATGTTAAAGGGGTCATCGGATGACCATTTTCCACAAGTTGATATGATTCGTTAGGGTCTTAATAAGAAGTCTATAACATACTTTGGTTAAAATTTCTTAGTGATAGTGTAAAAACAGTTTTTTACCATGTCAAAATCAGCCCTTTTTCAAAGCGGGCCGTTTTGTGGCATTTGCCTGTAAATGCTAATGAATTTTGCTCACCCTGCCCCTCTCTTCTGTGGGGTGCTGTAATGCTTACTTTAGCCCTGTTTGGCCGCAAAACTTGCTAACTAGCACATTATTAAAAAGATGATTTGCAAAGATGCATAAAAAAATCCTTATATTCACTTCTGCTGTAGGTGAAGCTGAATCATGAATGATTTGCGCGAACATAGACGCATTTATGTGGATCGCCGGACACATTTCCTTCAAAAACTAAAGTACGTTAATCCTCTGTGTCTTCAGCGGCTCAGATGTCGTGGGTAAATAACGACTTCTATGTTCTTTACTACATCTAACAACAAAACACCTCAATCAGAGACATTCTTGTCTTCCCCTGCACCGGAGTCGAAACAATGGCGGCCGGACTGATAATACACAAGCATATACAGTGTTGTATTTAAGACATACTGCTGCTGCACAAGTATCATATATAATAACCCGTCTCAGATCTATACAGGTGGAGCTAGGGAGGTGGAGGGTTTCAGAAGAATTCTGAAAGCGCACTGCGAAATGCCAGCCATTTAAATGTAAGCTTATTGGCTGCGACATGAACCAATCAGCTTGTGCCAAGTAGTTTAACACCATCAGTTTGCGTTAATGACCCATCAGCCTGCGCCATCTAGAGTTTAATGAGAGAACTTGACATGCAAGTAAACAGCGTCTGTTTTGATGGCACGTTGACATTCTTACTTACATTCACTTTCTTATTGTGTGGTGTTAAGGTAATGATACAGGGTTTGGTAATGAAACTTTGGTACAACTGTGTGGTACAGATTTCCAACAGTCTGTTATGGCCATGTTGTGTTGTGCAAACAATACAGATTTTAGTCTAATACGGCTATGTGGTGTTATGGTAATGATTTTTTTTAAAGTCAGGTACATCTATACGGTGTTATGGTAATGATACAGGATTTTAACAGGTTGTTTTAGACGTGTTGTGCAATGCTTCCAATACAGATTTCCGACAGTTTAATATGGCTATGTTATGGTAATGATTCAGTTTTTTTAAGGAGTGTGGTACACAGTTATACAACATTATGGCCAACAATCTGTTACTGCAATGTAGCGATATACTAACAATACAGGTTTCCAAAGTCGAATACAATATGGCTGTGCGGTGTTATGGTAATGCTGCGTTTTCTTCCATCAGTTATTTTTATCGCTCCCTCCGGTGCGTGCAAGCCACCGTAGCCCCTCATCAGTCCTGTCACGCTGCGGACAGCGGCGCTGTTTGTATCCTTGCCCCCCCAACCACCACCACAACCTCCATCATCTCCTCGCTCTCGCTCCCTCCCTCTCGCTCGCTCTGCCGCGCTCTGCGGCCCTGCCACTCTGGTAATGAGGCCTGAATGCACAATAAGAGCATGTCATACTCCGACAGCTGGGGCGGCCCCCCAGCCTCGCCCGGGCTACAGGCTGAAGCACCCACTAATTAACACAGTTCTTCCTCTTCCACCCCAACACACACACGCATACATCCCCCTCCTCTTCCTGTCTCTCTCCGCCGTATTCAGCCAATAAAAAGGTGGCGTGTCGCGTAGCCTCAATTATATTTTTCCCCTTTTGTAGAGGCAGAGAACACAGGCTGTTCGTATACAATACAGCGGCCGCCTTTATTGAGCCCCGGCGGGGGAGAAGGAAAATGAGAGGAGGGGTAAGGAGAGAAAAGGAAGGGGGGAAAAATATGAAGACGTGTACTATGACTGCTAGTGGCGAGGTGTTGAAATCCAGGCAGATCCTGCAGTGTCTTTTTAAAGCTTTTTACTGCTCCTCCGCCAATGCAAGCCCCTCCATTTACAGCAACTCTTCAGCGAGCCCCCCAAAACACACGCTCACACATGCATAAATATAAATGAAACCCAACGCGCCTAAAGCAAGCGAAAGAACAGCGCGGTTGCTTTGTACTTGTGACTGAGCAGCGCTTGCTCCAGGGGGAGAGAGACTGAGCAACGCGGCACAACACAAACACATAAACATCCAAACAGAAGAGACGATAAACACAAAAAAAATGAGGAGAGAAGCCACATTTTGCTGTGCTCTACTTAGGTTTTTCGTCATTTCACAGCTAAATAGCCCTTGCATGTCTTCCTTGAGCAAAAACAAAGAAATCTAAAAAACAGAGGAAGACATGGAACAAGTGTGTGTGTGTATGTGTGTGTGTGTGTGTGTTTGTGTGTGTGGACGGATGGAGGGGTGGAGGAAGGTGTGGAGAGACACAAAGGGGGGAAATCATCGATCGATCGGGCGGCTGTTGAAATGTTAATGCTAATCGTATAACCGCTTTCCGCCGGTGCCTCGCACTTCTGTGGCAGCTCCAATTAATCTGGAAGAAGGCAGCGCGTGACCTTGGGGCCGGGAGTCGGGCCGGCAGCCCAGCCATGCTTATGTAATTACACTGTGAAGTGTGTAATCACCTGGCCTAATCCCTCAGGCCTCACAATTAGCCCGGGCGGCGCTGGCCAGGCCTGCCAAACTCTGCGCCGCCCTGCGCGGCCCACAGATGAATAACGGTCAATTAAAGCTGCATGACTGGGGCCGCGAGGCGTCCGCTCGATAGTAATTAGCTGTAATCATGGGGAGACGTGCCCGGCAGACGTGCTTCTCCTTTTATAGGAAGCAATTTTGGAATGAGGCGAGCATTAACCGTTTCACTCTGGGTCTTTGGCCCACAGAAAAAGAAAAATGGGCTAGAGAGCAAGGAAAAAACAGAGCGATATAGCGGATAGCAGGGATTCTGCTTTAATGTGTATTCTCACATATACTCAAAATGTAAAAAAACTGGTGTGGCACCAGGTGAAGTTGCGAAAATGAAGTTAACTTTGCTCTGTGCAATAAAGAGATTCACCCAACAATTAAAAGAATTTCATTCTTTAGAATGTCTTCTTTTGTTTCAAAATCATACAAAAGTAAACAATGACAGTATTTGAAATTTCGAGTGAACTACCTCTTTAAGTAAGGATAGAGGAAAGTGTTTCAACATTAAAAGCAATTGCACGAGGCAGCTTTAAATATTTGTTAAATTTATTTCCAGCACACTGACTGCTTCTCAGTTTACGGGCTTAATTACCTCTACATCTTTTGAGAACTGCCTCCGTTCCTCCACCCTGCCCCGTCTCTCCTTTTCTCTATCTGTCGATCTCTCTCTAGCTCTCTCGCAACCTAGCTGGCGGTAGGGCAAGTAGACGCCACTTGTGTTCGCTCATGTGTGACGACCTGTCAGAGTGGCAGCGGCGTCGCTCCCTGCCTGAAAGCAACGGCAGTGTGGAGCGTTGTGCATATGTGTGTGTGTGTGTTTGTGTGTGTGTAAAGGCGGAGGCAGAGCACCAAACTGGCCAGACGAGAAAAAGAGAGAGAGAGAGAAAAGTAGAGCGGAGCTGACAGGATGGCCCTTAATGAGAGGAGCGCGGGGGATTAGCCGCTCGCCACACCGTGCCCGCCTCGCCTTGACTCGAGGCGGGAACACATTTGCACAGGAAGCACATTAAAATGCATAAGGCTCTTGCTCACCCACCGCCCCCCACCCCAGACCACTGTCTGTTGCTTGTGCTGCCCCACATGCCAAACACATTAGGATTTGCCTTGCAGATTCCCTAAATGCAATCTGCCATTTAAACCCAGACAAATGGCCGGCCGCGGCTGCAGGACTATTGATCTTGGTAATGATTTGTTTTTAACAATAGCCACTAATGGGCGTCAGATAATCAATTATGGAGAGTCGATAGAAAGGTGAGCTTGAGGAATGGCTTCCGGCTCACTGTTTTAGCCTGCCGGACTCTCTGTCGATGCTTTAGAGGGTTTGCAATGTCACACGGTCTGTGCTAAAAGCTTATGGCCCACCCAAACATCCAGGTCATACATACTGTATAGTTTGGGATCAGTACGATTTTTAATGCTTTTCAAATACGCTTGTCAGACTCATCAAGGGTGCATTTTATTTAACAAAAAAAATACAGAAAAAAAACTGTAATATTGTTCTGATTTAAAATAAAAATATTATATTTGAATATACATTAAAATATAATTTATTCCTGCGATGAAAAGCTGAATTTTTATTAGCCATTGCTCAAGTCTTCAGTGTCACACGATTCTTCAGAAATCATTCTAATATGCTAATTTACTATTAACATTTGTTTGGAAAATGTGATACTTTTTTCAGTATTCTTGGAGAATGGGAAGGTTTAAAAGAATAGCAATTTTTTTAAATAGAAATCTTTTGTAACAATACACAATACTGTTCAAAAGTTTGGTGTCAGTAAATTTTTTCTTTACTTTTCTGAAAGAAATTAATACTTTTACTCAGCCAGGATGTGTTAAACTAATAAAAAGTGATAGTAAAAACTTCAGTTGTTAGAAAAGATTTAAATTTTGGATAAATGTTATTTTTTAAAACATTTTATTAAACAACCACATGTTTCAAACAAAATATTAACATATAGGAATGATTTCTGAAGGATTATGTGACACTGAAGACTGGAGTAATGACTGATGAAAATTCAGTTTTGCATCACATAAATAAATTCTATTTTAAAGTATATTAAAATAGAATTTAAATTTAAATTGTAATAATATTTCACAATATTAGTTTTTTCTGTATTTTTGATCAAATAAATGCGGCCTTTGTAAGCATAAGAGACCTCAAATATCTTACTGATCCCAAACTTTTAAAAGGCAGTATATATCCACTGTCATATTCTCAAATGAAATTTCGAAGACTGTACTGGTTGCTCCTTTACATACAATTTTAATGAATAGGGACTGAAGCTTTCAACCATTATAAGGGATATAAAAGCACCATATAAGTATACAAAAGTGTTTCTGTGAAGTGATTTTGTGTTAAAGAGCCATCTCAAAAGAGTGATTAGATCACAAATTGCTACTTTACTCTTAAAAACAATAGCCAAAAATACACTGTATGGGTCAAAATGATCAGTTTTTCTTTTAAGCCAAAAATCATTAGGATATTGAGCAAAGATCATGTTCCATGAAAATGTTTAGTAAATTTTCTACCGTAAATATATCAAAATGCATTGCTAAGAACTTAATTTGGACAGCATAAAAGGCAATTTTCTCAGTATTTAGATTTTTTTGCACCCTCAAAAGGGTCAGATATAGAACACTTGTAATACTTTTATGGCACTTTTTTTTTAGCATTTTTGAAGCTTGAAATCTTTGGTCACTGCTCATTGTAACCGAATGAAAAAGAAAAAAGCTCCTCATGTTGTGTTACAAAGACGATAAAGTTCAAAGTTACAGGTTTGATGGTGGGTAAATAAATATATAAGTGCGTATTGTAGCAGTTTCACAATTTTCCGAGCTCAAACAAAGGGTTAAAGAACCGATGAAAAAAAAGAGCGTGTAGAAGCGAGAGCGAAAAAAACACTCTCCTCCCTCCCTCTTTTCACCCACAACCTAGGAAGTGTGCAGGCCTCGTTAACATCAGCGGTCCTGTGTGGCTAATTACCGTGAGCTGGCGGAGCTGCGGCGGCTGGCTGGTCAAAGCTGCACGCTGAGCTCCTGACATGATGCTGCGCTGGGCCAGGAACCGAACAGAGTTCCCCCACCCACGCTGGGCGACCCCTCCCAATTCACTTCCTCCCTACCGCCTCGCCTCGCCGGCCCATTATCGATCCTCCAGCTTCCCGCGCCACATAAATAATCGACAAGCAATTACCTGCCTACTCCCGCTGCCCGGGCTTTGTTTGGAGGCGGAGGGGAGCGCCGCAAGCACAGTGGCCTTGCTGAGATGAGGAGAGAGGGAGGAGGAGAGATATTCGGGGGGGAGAAACCTTGCAGGGAAGGGGAACGGCGTGTGTTGTCCTAGCGACCCGTTTGGTCCCGAGCCCTATAAATGCCTCCTGACAAGATCAAATCGAACAGGGTTGCGAAGAGGTCATACGCAGAGATCGTACCCACTGGCACATCCCATTAAGTGGATTTTCTATTCTTTCCGTGGCCTTAACGCCAACTTCCATTTTTCCCTCCCTTTTCCCTCTTCCGTTACTTTGGTGCATAATTCAATTTTTCCCTCGTTTCTCTTCGGCAGGCAGTCACCCACTCCGACGTGCATGCAGTATTCATTAGAGTCGGATGCTGGCTTCATTATTAATGTAAAATATTCATGTTATTTTAAAGCTTAGCATTTTTTCCTGTATCCGTGGTCTTAAAGTGTGCCTTAGAGGTTTCCATTCAGCAGAAGGGCATTTATCAACCAAACGCATGTGCGCGTGCACGTGCGCGCACACTTTTGTGTCATCCACAGAAGTCAAGAAAGCATATGTATGGTTTCAGCTTGTGCAAACCTAAGTTTTCCTAAACGAGCTGACAGCGTAACAAGTGAGTTGGTAGCGCCATCCACTGTGAAATCTCATTGGCCCAAATCTTCCACCACATAATTTTACAGCAAACACCAAATATCTTCTTTTTAGTTGTGATAGTGATAGATACTTGTCACTAGAACTTGTTGCATTATATTTGTTTAGGACACCATGTTTTGTAGTAATATGTTCTGCCCATCACAGAGCAAAATGTGACTTAACATACATTTCCAATTTGACATTTTACGTCAAAAGCATGCAAAAGAGATTCCAGAGAATACGACGTGTGTGTGCATTACCGTTCAGGAAAGTGTGCGTCTCTGTGTTGGGGAAGGCCCTGCTTGCGCCGTTGGCTGGAGGAGCTGCCTGCAGTGGGAACGTGGGCTTCCATTCCTCCTGGGTTTCTGACGGCAGCCATGGCTTCCTGACGCACACGCAGCAGCTCTGTGAATGGAAGGAACAGACCAGTTAAATTGAGAAACTCGTCCGGTCTGTGTTGTCAGCGCCAAATCTGTCAGTCTAGCTCTGAACCAACACTGGAAGATTCAGTCCAAGAGTCCCAGAGCAGGATATGTTAACCGCCACACAGGCAAGACTTCACACTCCACCTCAAATATGAATCTGTTTAAGAAAAACCAAGGTTATCTGTTTCAGAGTCACTTCTCTTAACTTGAAGCTCCAAATTAAGCACTGAGCATTATGGGACACACAATGCTGTTTAAAAGTTTGGGATCAGTATGATTTTTAATGTTTTTTACAGAAGTTTTTTTATGTTCATCAAGGCTGCATTTATTTGATCAAAAATACAGAAAAATGTAACACTGTGAAATATTATTACGATGTATAGAAAAAAGGTTTTTTTTATGTTAATATACATTAAAATCTAATTCATTAATGAATTTTCAGCATCATTATTCTAGTCTTCAGTGTCACATGATCCTTCAGAAATCATTCTAATATGCTGATTTATTATCAATGCAGGAAACAGTTTTATTTTTTAAGCATTCTTTGATGAATAAACAGTTAAAAAGAGCAACTTTTATTTCAAATAGAAGTTCTTTTAACAATATACACTACTGTTCAAAAGTTTGGGGTAGGTACTTTTATTCAGCAAGGATGTGTTAAAAAAATACGAAGTGATATCAAAGACTGTTTTGAAAAACAAGTGATAGCAAAGATTGTTAGAAAAGATTTCTATTTTGAATAAATGCTGTTCTTTTTAACTTTTTATTCTAAAAAAATGCTGAAAAAAGTATCACAGGTTCCAAAAAAATATTTGACAGCATAACTGTTGCCAACATGAATAATTCCAACAATAAATCAGCATATTAGAATGATTTCTGAAGTATTAAGACTGGAGTAATGACTGATGAAAATGCAGCTTTGCATCAGAGGAATAAATTAGATTTTAAAGTATATTAAAATTTAAACCATTATTTTATATTGTAATAACATTTTGCAATATGAATGTTTTTTTCTGTATTTATATCTGTATCTGTATTTTTATCAAATAATAATGTGGTTTTTTTTATTTTTTTTATTGATTAATTTTTACACAAATTTTCTCTAAATTTTTTTCTGTGGAGCCCC
>JAHKKF010500775.1:22500-26588 GCA_019740295.1 Labeo calbasu
GGATGGGGTGAAAGGGTGAAAAGCGAGTGAAAAGTGAGTGAAATATGAAGGAGTGGGAAGGGAATGTTTGGGACAGACAGCCAGTCAGAACCAGCAAATTTGTCACAATAAGTGCAAATCTAATCTAATCATAAAACGGTTGAAGGTGAAAACACATAAAAGTTCAAAAATATGTAAAAATGAGAAAAAGTCATCATGCATTCACCCTTGCATCATTCCAAACCTGTACTACTTTGGAATAAAAAAGGTGAATTTGAAAGAAATTCACTGCAATAAATGGGGAGTGACTGCAGTCACAAAAAATGCTTATTCTGGTTTCAAAAAGGATGTAAATGCACCATAATATAATTCATACAACTTATACAACATATTCAAATATTTTTTTTATAAAGTCAATAATATATTTTCATAAGAAATACACTGAAATTTAAATTCACTGATTATTATTATTATTATTATTATATTTTGGTCTGTTTGATTTTTGTAATGTTTTTGAAACATTAAAGACATTAACAAAGTCTTCCATGCTCACCAAGATTGAATTTATTTGATAAAACAAAAATAAAATTAATAATAATAATAACAATTATTATTATTATTATTATTATATTTTTGGTCTGTTACTTTTTTTTAATGTTTTTGAAACATTAAAGGCATTAACATTAACAAAGTCTCTTATGCTCTCCAAAGCTGGATTTATTTGATATAATAATGATAATAATAATAATAATAACTATTATTATTATAATTATTACTACAATTTAATAACTTTTAAATAACTTTTCTGTTTTATTTTAAAATATTTTAAAATGCTAAATCTATGCCTGTGATGCAGTTCTGAATTTTCAGCAGCCATTACTCCAGTATTCAATGCTCAATTTGGTGTTCAAGAAACATTTCTTCTTATTATTAATGTTGAAAACAGTTGTACTGCTTATTACATTTGTGGAAATGGATACATTTTTGATCATGTTAATCCTGTCCTGCCTGGATAAAAGTGTACTTTTTTCCAAAAACAAACTTACCCCAAGTTTACCCCGTACTCTTAAATAGCAGTGTATGTATATACAAATTTTAGATTATGAATATTAAAAGAAAGACAGAAATGATCAAGTTTAACAATCAAAAATCTATTCTTTCTATCCAGTGAGCTGTGAACAGTTGGGACCAGATTTTAGATTCAGAGATAATTAGTCAAACCCAAGAATCGAATCAGATCTGCGAACAGAATTAGCGGATTCATTAAAAATGACTACTGTTATGATACTGACATGGTGCTTTTGCATCCTCGTTAAATGTTTGAAATAGATCCAACACAAAAAGGATTATCGTTTCAGCAAATTTTAAATGATCAACGATTTACATTTCTGTCTTTCAGTAGTTAAACGATACTTGTAAGGTGCTTGCTGAAGCTTGAAAAGTGCGTGAAAAAGAATGACCAGTACAGTGTCTCATTTTGTGTCATAGAGATCCGGAACGACGCAAGGATGACTAAACGATGACATTTTCGGCTAAACTAATACCTTAAGAAAGCAGAATAAACATCACAGTTGTATACAGTAGAGCATTGGGTGAAAAGGTGAGAACAGGTATCTCACTCATCAAAGTCCTGGCAGCCAGGCATGTTGGCAGCGGTTGACTGGCACGGCCTTATCGTAGGCTTAAGAGCTCAGCGTGCAGGGGCAAGCCAGCACGCTCGCATTCCTCAAGGGAGGAACGGCACCTTGGCCTGGTGAGTCTGTTTTCAATGGCAACCATTATGAAACCATACACCTGACATTTTTCCAGAAATCTAGGGGAGGAACCGACAGTGACCCCGCAAATCACGCGGCTGCTTTCACTCGCTGGATTTCCCACAGACGGGTAAACGCCCTGTCTTTTCTTCTCGGATTCAGATTCCTTTCCACAAATAACCACACCTTTTTTTAGGTGGCTGCGGTGGATGTGAGGAGCAGAGATGGAGAGTGGAAGGAAGTTGAGCTGGGAAAGTGAGGAAGATGATGACAGAACAGGGAATTGTCTCTGAATTCGTCCTCGGTGCGACGGTAGAAAAATAGAGAAACTATTAGGTGAAGGTGACAGGAGAGCGCAAGCACCACTGTCATAAAATCCCAGACGCGAACGGCACATACAGTGGCACTAATTTCTTACAGATGTACGAGAGGGGCAATTAAACCCTTTATAGCGTTTCCCCCCTTTGGATTTGCAAGCAGTAATTAAGAATCATTACTGATCAAATAAAATTTTAAGTCGTACGCTCTCAGATTTAGCAAGAATGTGAGATTGATTAAATTTATGCTACCGAAAAAAAAGGCCATAAAAGCTGGATGCAATTAACGGTTTCTGAGGGAAAAACGTCAACAAGGCTCTAGAGCGCAGTTAAGATGTATCCAAACAAATAAAACAAAATGATGCTCACTAAATTTCGGTTTACAAATCTTACAAATCCGCATCCGTTAACCCTGGTACCTCGTCAGTGGTCGTAAATTTGAAAAGGCCCTAGAAAAAAAAGAGCAAAGGAGCCGTTTTCATGGTGTTGGTAATTTAGAGGGTTGGCTTGCAGCCAATCAAAGGGCCAAATCGATCCAGTCGACCTCAGGGCCCAATGGCAGTGTTATTTACTACTGTGTGTGGCAGTAGTCACAGATCACCCACTCTGACATCCTACCGTTGGGTGGGCTGAGACCGCAAATAGAATTGTCAGTAATCTCCGCAGTCGAGCTCTAGCTGTTTGTGTGGTATCCAGGAATAAGACTACATGGGTAATTAGAGCGGATACAGAAACAAGCTCACACACACACACACACACACACGTACACAGGTGACGCACACTCACCGTGGCTCGGGACGCCCATGTTGTTCGCCAGCTGGTACAGGCGCTGCTGCTGCTCCTCGAAAGAGCCATGCTCGTTCAGAGCTGACATCATGCGCCTGTAGTGCTCCTCGGGGGTCATGTGACTGCCCGGCTCCAGCGCAGGCGTGTGAGAGTTCTCTGTGGGACGAGAAGCAGCAAAATTCAATCAGCTGGTCCCAAACTGTGTGATCTTACGTGAGATGTTTGAGTCAAGGAGAAACCTATGTGTGGTTCTCCTCGGTACGCTGGGCGGCAGTAACTCAAGCCAGCGCATGGGGAGAAACTGTTGGGGGAAAGATGGGGAGGAGGAAGAGAGGTGGAAGGGGGGATATTTTACCCTCCTCATTGAAACCGGAGCTTGGCCCCGGGCAGGCGAACAGAAGCAGTGCGGCCCAGTGCAGCGGATGGGGGAGTGTGTTCTGCCAAGCGCCAGATAATCCACCCGAGAGGCTTCAGGTGTGGATGTGAGTGTGCTCATGTGGATGATGTTTTGAGGCATTGTGAGTATGAACACTTGTGTTATAGAGGTGTGTGTGCGTGCGTGTGAGATTTTAAGAAAGTCAGCGTTATAGATAGATAGATACATAGATAGATAGATAGTAGGGATGTAACGATATTATCAATATCATGATAGCAAAACTGTTTCGATATTATCGTGGTCACATGGCGATATGAAACGACATAGGCCTTCCGGGCAAAACAGTGTAGATTTTTAAGATATTCTAACATAAAAGGTCTTTGAAGTTGGGCCATTATGCTTTGGCACAGTATCTGTCAAACACACAAACACGCACATCTGTCAAAGCACAATATGGCTTAATCCCTTCATCAAGACACACTTCATTCAGACAATCAGGTCATGATCCGGTGTTTTCCGCCCCTCAGAACGGCTCCGTTCAAAGTGAATGAATGCAGTGAACTTGTTTATTGCATGTACTGTGAGTTTAGCGCATGTTTGGGACTGCAACGGCTATCGTTATGCTTTTTTTTTGTGGCAGATGATTATAGCATTTCACTAGATTTTATAGTGAGACACATTTTTGTAAGCCTGTTTTCACTGAAGCTGGAGTTTTAACTCAAAATGAAAGCTCTACTGCTGTTTCCGTCAAAATAAAAGCTTAAAAGTGCAGTATAGTGGGCGCCAATAGCCTTGTGATTAGCGTGCCGACGTATAGCACAACTGTGCTTGCGGCGACCCGAGTTCGAATCCCGTCTTGATATATATATTCATTTT
>JAHKKF010500778.1:0-15084 GCA_019740295.1 Labeo calbasu
TATTACTACAAAAAATAAAAAAAATAAACTATATATATATATATATATATATATATATATATATATATAACAACAATTATCCGATTACTTGATTTATTGTCAGAAGAATTGACAGAGTAGTCCATTACCAAAATAATCGTTAGTGAGAGCCCTAGTAAGGAAATTGATAAAATAGTCAGAAAGCACTTGGATTTCATCAAAAATATCTTAATTGTGTTCTGAAGATGAACAAAGGTCTTATGGGTTTGGAACGACATAAGGGCGAGTAATTAGTTTACATTCCAACATCCCGTTTGTAAAGACATTAGTAGCGGTGTCCTCAAAAACAATGAAGGCAAAGAGTCAGGGGAATGTTTTTATTGCAGAGGGCTGTTTCTGTCAGTATAATAACATTTCAATAAGAAAGAATGATCCACACACTATCACACCCACACAAACAAAGACACACCCACATGAAATCCCTAAGCAAGGGCATGCAGGACTGGAGGCTGAAAAGCAGGAAACCAGCACTCTTGTATCGGTCTCTCTGCACATCAACACCATTACCTGAGTCCTATAGCAAAAGTGCACACTTGAAACTCAAATTCTTCAAAACCAACCCACTCTCTAACAAAGCACTTTTAGTCCAAACCAATATGACTTCAAAATCTTCAAGTGGCTTGTGTTAGTGTGTGTTATACAATCTTTTTTTTTTTTTTTTAGAACTGGAACACTTATATCAGGTTTTTCTGATACCTCTGTAAACTTTGCATAGTCTAGAACATTTTCTGCCATATATTCACTCTGCAACTCTAAACAACACCCTCACTTCATTGCCCGCATAATAAACGTATATATCTGCCTAGAAATTATAGTATTCATCAATAAAAGACTGCTGGTTGCTGCCTCTGGCTTTAAAAAGTGCTTGGAGTGTCCATAACGTCTTTTCATAAGAATAATCTTCTGAAGTCAACAGTCTGTTTCTGGTCTCTATCTCTTATCCTCTAACACGGCTGGTTCTGCCCTGCATGCAGAGGTTTATGGTACTGAGATTGAGGGTAAAATACATTCGCATGGGGGACTCACAGTTTGAGGTCAAAGCAGTGACCTTTGACCTCACCTGAACCTTTGGCATCACTGCTTTAAGATTGATGATGAATCAGCGATTGTATTCATCAATGTTTGTTTAGTAACACTGATTGTACAATCACCAGTTGTACAGACATTCCTTCTGCCCTCTCAAAAAAGGGGAAAAGGCTGCATGCAGGAGGTACAAAAGTTTTCAAAGCATTTTGATCGTTTTCTAATGATGGTAAATGAAAAGCAGGGAAAATACAGAGGCACAGAAAGGCTGGAAAAACACAAAACCAGCAAAAGGAGATAGAACGAAGAATGTTTTTGTCTATACGACGGGCTGTATAAATGCACAATGGGCTCGAATGCAAAATAAATGTGTAGCGTTTAAATTCTAAACTTTATACAGTCCTTTGATTGACACGTTGCAGATTGAAATGAGATGGTCGTAAGGACATCAGTGATAAATAAAAAACTGGAATGCATGAACATGGAATGAACCTGGATTTCATCCCTCACTCACACTCGTTCTCTCCCAGCACACTGAACATGTTAAGAGTGAGGCCCTTCCTGTCCGCCTTCACGGTGTCAGTCTTCACGGTATCATCTTCATCATCCCCATCAGCATCTTCATCATCATCAGCGTCTCGATCGTTCTCCTCCTCCAGCTCTGAGCTGGATTCGCCTTCGTCATCTTCCCTGTCACCACACTCTTCCTCTTCTTCCTTCCTTCCCTGAAGAGCAATGATCTCGGCCAGGCCTGGGTGTGATTCCCATTCATCTGAAGAGATATCAGCCTCTTATCAGCAAATACAGACTTAACATTACCAGTTAGTGTTACAGAAATCTTGAAGACGTGAAAATTACACATTAAATCGAGTCATGAGTGACGGATGACAAAGCAATCTGTAGTAGTTTGACCTCTGACCTTTACTCTGAGTGTATCCGGGTGGTCGCAGACAAAGACACAGCCGACCATCGATGGCTAAACGCAGGAGACTGTTGGCTGCTCGATAGACATCGTTACGGGCCGCCTTAGCAGTTTTATACCCTCTCCTTTCAGCCCAGGCTAAAAAATAAGAAGTAAATGAAAAACATATGTGACTATCCACAGAAATAAGCCTATGGGCGACACTTTTGATTCATTAACCGTTATAGAAAAAAATGACAAGAAGAATAACAACGTGCAGTAAATGGTAAAACAGTTTGCACTACAAACCACTGTGATCATAATTAAGATAATACATTAAAATAATATGGTAAGCCACCAATATGCAATATCAAGCAATAAAAAGAACTGTTTTGAACAGCTAAAAATAGCTGAGTACGGATGAGGCCAGAAGCCAGACCCATAAAATTTATAAATGGCTACACCCACTCTTACAGGAAAAATTAAGGCGGATAGAGAAACCAATAAAAACAACTTTCTCCCTCCAGTCAAATGTTAAGTGTGAATCAAATGACGCAATATCAAAACAGGACAGACACCTTCACACACGTCCCATGCTGTCCAGTCCTGTGTGTTGGGGTCTAGCGGAGTTTCTGGGCTGTGGTCAGGATGTTTCAGCTTTAACACAGACAGGAAGTTGGTCCGTTCACACAGGTATCCTACTGAACTGTATGGCTCCTGCAGTTGGGCCACTGGATATATACCAGCTAGGATCTGTTCGAGAAGATAAATAACACACATGAACATAAGAATTAACAAAACAGACTTGATGACTTAACTATCATAATAATGAATGATACAGTATCATTATGTTTTTACCTGTAGTTGCTTGTCCACTTGGGAAGGGAAGACAAGCCCAGGACAATCACACAGTTTAACTGTGGGAGTGAGGTAGTACGTTTGGAAATATTTCGTGTGACCTGGGGTTCGAGACACGCTCACGACCTTCCTGCCAACCAGACTGTTCAGCACTGAAGATTTGCCTACATTAGGAAAACCTGAAGAAAGTGCAAAAAGGCTTCACATGAATTTTAAACTAATGAATGAATTTAAATTTACACATTCAGAAGATACTTCATATATCTTTTATATGAAACCGATATTGATCTAGAACATGTTTTTCAGTCATTTCGAAAAAGGATTATTTCGAAAAACTGAAATGGAAAGGTTTATTTATTTATTTTTTCGCATTTACACCTCATCTGGTGTACGTAAAAGTCACATGATCGTTGTTTAATGTACTATAACCATTAAGAAACACTTCATACGTGGCCGCTCTCAAGCATAAGGGTCTTTCCTTGCCATTCATCCATGAATAACACCTTATTTACACTGCACACGTCTGCCGTGCATTAAGGCTTCATCGTCACCACTCTAGTCAATGCAATGCACCGTGGCATGTTACAGAAACGCCCCAGAAGTGTCTCTAAGTGCTGCATTGCTAAAGATACACATCTTGGCACATCGTCTCCTTTAATTAAAGATAATGTTTATTGCGGTGGCTGCGATATACAGTTGAGGTCAAAAGTTTACATACACCTTGCAGAATCTGAAAATTTTATTCACATAAAAGATGTTAACATATAGTGCACGAGAGAAAATAATTGAATTTATAAAAAGGATCCTGTTCAAAAGTTTACATACACTTGATTTTTAATACTGTGTTGTTACATGAATGATCCACAGCTGTGTTTTTTTTTTGGTTTAGTGATAGCTGTCCCAGGTCATAAGTCCCTTGTTCGTCCTGAACAGTTAAATTTCCCACAGAAAAATCCTTCAGGTCCCACAAATTCTTTGGTTTTCTAGCATTTTGTGTATTTGAACCCTTTCTAACAATGACCATATGATTTTGAGATCCATCTTTTCACACTTAAGGACAACTGAAGGACTGAGAGTGAAAACTTTTTGAAGATCAGGGCAAACTGAACTTATTTTGTCTTCTGGGAAAGATCAAGCATGATTTAGGCAAAGTAAAAAACACCCCTGGCTCTTAATGCATCGTTTTCCTTCTGGAGCATCAGTGAGGGTTTGAACCTTCTGTAATAGTTGTACCCTAGTTGTCCTCAGTGTGAAAAGATGGATCTCAAAATCATACAGCCATTGTTGGAAAGGGTTCAAATACACAAAAATGCTGAAAAAAAGGGACTCAAGGGACTCATAAACAACTATCACTAAAAAAAACAAAACAAAACAAAACAAAACAAAAAAACAGCTGTGGATCATTCAGGTAACAACACTACATTAAGAATCAAGTGTATGTAAACTTTTGAACAGGGTCATTATGATAAATTCAACTATTATTTTCTCTTGTGGACTATATGTAAACATCTTAATCAGGTCAGTACTAAATAAAAAAATAACTTGCATTTTGTATGATCCCTCTTATTGTGGTAAAATAATTAACATTTTGCAGATTCTACAAGGTGTATGTAAACTTTTGACCTCCACTGTACATAAACCTACCAACATCATGACTTATCACGAGAGGAAAAAAATATGTTTTAGTCACATAACACTGGTTAAGAGAAATGCTGTCATTTCGCGATAGTATCTTGTTGACATTTATAAAATATCGCTAAAGTTTTGTGCAAATCTGTAATGGAAATGCACCTATTGTCATTTTGGTTTCACTGTATCTTTAATATCTGAGAAACAGGGTTTTACCTATGCAGCCCAATGTTAGTACACCATCTTTATAAAGTTCTTGTGTGGGGCTGTTCATCTCCATGGCAACATCACTGTGATGCTCCATCAACACAGAGTCCGATCCATCATCAGCCTGATCCCCCTCTGTTCCCACGGCAACAGCATCCCTCTGGATCTTCTTCTCCCAGCTACTCAAATCCACTATAAACAACAACCATCATTATCAGTTAATACTCCCCTGTGTTCCAGTGCTGATAATTTGCTGTCTGGGAGGAAGTTGTCTAACCTCTTCCTGCTGTGATCTCCTGACATGCTCTCATGATGTGAATTGGGCCTCCAGCCTGATTCCATCCTACTTTCTTCCTCATCCTCCTCTTCTGTAGAACTGCAGTTAGTAAAGAAGAAGGACATTTTTGTCTACTTTGTTCTTGTCTATTTTGTTATTTCTTGTCCATTTTGAAATTCTTGTCTATTTTGTTCAATTATATTAAAGCATTGATACCGGAAACTCTCTCTTACGTGTACTGTAGGGTTGTCCTGGTTGTGAGGTGAAGCAGATACAGTGCAGGTGTGGGAACTGTTTAGTCAGGTAGTGTTTCCATGCTAACACCAGAGGAGGGGGGCACAAGTCCACCTTATTGAGCACCAGGATAATGTACTTCTTTAACTCACTGGTGATGTAGTGATACAGAGCAGGAGGAAACTGCAGCACCTACAGACAGAGAGATAATATTTTGTTTTGCTTAAAGGGATAGTTCACCCAAAAATGAAAATTCTGTCATTAATTACTCACCCTCATATTGTTCCAAACCAGTAAGACCTTCGTTCATCTTCGTAACACAAATTAAGATATTTTGATGAAAACCGAGAGCTTTCTGACCCTTCATAGACAGCAATGCAACTACCACATTCAAGGCCCAGAAAGGTAGTAAGGACATTGTTAAAATAGTCCATGTGACACTCTCGTAAATGCATGTTGAGGACTGACACAGAAGAAAAGAAATTGTTAAATAAAGTTGTTATTTTTGTTTTCTTTGTGCACAAAAAGTATTCTCATAGCTTCATAAAACTGCGACTGAACCACTGATGTCACAATTTTATTGATGTTCTTACTACCTTTCTTGGCCTCGAACGTGTCAGTTGCGTTGCCATCTATGCAGGGTCAGAAAGCTCTCGGATTTCATTGAAAATATCTTAATTTGTGTTTTGAAAATGAACAAAGGTCTTACGGGTTTGGAATGACATCAGAGTGAGAAATTAATGACAGATTTTTCATTTTTGGGTGAAGTATCCCTTTAAAATGTATAACACAATCCAAAAATGCCGTTTTCTGAGATTAAATGTGATAGAACCTCTGGCCCCACCTAGTGGGGATTTTATTACTTCAGTTTGCATAATTTGACACTCGCCACATTTAGTGTAATGCTATGCAATTTTGATGATCTTTTGAAAACTGCTAAAAGTTTCAACAGGCGTTACAGTCGCACACTCACTGGGTGTCTGATATCCACTATGAGGAGAATGACATCAGACATCTCCATTACTCTCCACAGCTGCCTCCATGTCTGAAAGAGAGAGTCAATCAGTCAGTAGTAGCAAAAAAAACATTTTTAAGTAGCTGTTATTTGAAAGAGCACTATTTAGGCTGTCTGAATTTCAGTAATGAACCCTTAATCTGTTACTCGCATTCTTTTAGATTAGCCCACTTGTTTGTAGTCCCACTTTAGGTAAAATAATGACTTGAAAGGTTTTTGGCTCAGGCATTTTATGGTCTCCTTTAGCTACATTAACGCAAAAGTATCTGAAAATTGGAGAATGTTAAAAACTATGAATTCACTGTGATCCAGTACTTTGCTCAGCTAAGTGGTTGAAAAATTGAGATGCAAGTTTATGAGTTCTTTGAAACAAAGCTTGTTTGTTTTAAAATTATCTGCACAATATGTGACCCTGGACCACAAAACCAGTCATAAAGGTACATTTTTAATCTAAAAAGCTAAATAAATAAGCTTTCCATTATTGTATTGTTTGTTAGGACAGGACAATATTTGGTTGAGATACAACTATTTGAAAATCTGGAATCTGAGGGTGCCCAAAAAATCTAAATATTGAGAAAATCTCCTTTTAAAGCTGTTAATTTTTTTATACATTTATGCTGGGAAATTTACAAAATATCTTCATGGAACATGATCTTTTCTTAATATCCTAATGATTTTTGGCATAAAAGAAAAATGGACAATGTATTTTTGGCTATTGCTACAAATATACCCGTGCTACTTAAGACTGGTTTTGTGGTCCAGAGTCACATATTGTAGTGCTTTTGTTTTCTGCAACAAAAATCACAAAGCCTCTTTTAATAAACTAAACATGCCTATTTATTAGCATATACATTTTAACTGTTGAAAAAGCTTGACTATTGCTCCTGTTGCACTAAGCAAACAACCATTTTATGTGCCACATAGTTTGAGAAAGACAACAGCTCATAAACCAGTGAATGTGAACACTTAACAGTGTTTGCCTCCAGCACTGCCTGGCCAAACAGATGCTCAAGCGCTTTAAAAAAAGCTATTTCATTACAGCTATTGACTCAGCAGCAATCAAATTCTGCTGATAAAAATGATTTTTCAAAGTACTTCAGTTGTGTGTTTTGTAACAGAACATGCCTCACCTCAAGATTGTGCTCAAAGTGGCTGAGGGTACTGGGTGGGTTCTTGGAGTGAAGAGCCTCTAGATACTCCAGAAATGACTTCTCCTCTTTCCGCAGTAACTCCTCTCGCCGCATGTTGTAATGCCACGAGGGCCGCCGTGGGAAATCTAGGCCTGTTATTAGACAAAATGAAAGTGAAATGAAGTAAGATATAACAACAAGGACCAAAACCAATATCACAGTAAAAATCAAAATACAGTTATTTTTGTAGTTTCAGGTGAGTTTGATGAACACTTCATCAAAAATGCATTAAATAGATCAAATATGATTATACACACATTTATAATGTTACAAAGGTTTTCATCTTCAAATAAACGCTGTCCTTTTGAATGTTTATATTCATAAAAATCCCAAAAAATGTATCATGATTTTCAAAAAAAGATTAAGCAATATTAAACTGTTTCGACATTCCTATAAATATTAAGATTTGAAGAGCACAAAAATCAGCATACTGATTTTTCAGTTGTTTATGTCAAACAGTACAGAATTTTAATATTGCAAACACATCTCCTTTTCTCATTTACAGCAAATGGTTGTAAACAGACTCAGCATTTTTAACAATTCATTGACTCGTCTATTTGACAGCAAAGTCATGCTATGCATTTTTTTAATTTGACCCAGATGCTGCAGCATCTGATGGTGTGATTGTGAAAGTGACATTTTGGCTAGTTTTGTGAAAATTCACCCAAATGTAAAGTTTATTATCATAACAGTATGTCACCACTTTAAAGGGATAGTTTACCCAAATTTTACCCAAATTAAAAATTGCCCCATGATTTACTCACCCTCAAGCCATCCTAGGTGTATATGACTTTCTTCTTTCAGACGAATACAGTCAGAGTTATATTAAAAAATGCCCTGGCTCTTCCAAACTTCATAATGGCAGTGAATGGCTGTTGATTTTTTGAAGTCCAATAAAGCACATCCATTCATAAAAAGTACTCCACATGGCTCTGGTGTGTTACTAAAGGTCTTCTTAAAGGGTTACTCCACCCCAAAATGAAAATTTTGTCATTAATCACTTACCCCCATGTCGTTCCAAACCCGTAAAAGCTTTGTTCGTCTTGGGAACACAATTTAAGATCCACGTATCCGTGTGACGCAGCATAGAGAAAATACTATCTAAAATGGCGCTACAGTGATGCAGATTAGACGAATTGTTGAATAAAGTCGTTATTTTTATTTTCTTTGCATACAGAAAGTATTCTTGCCGCTTCATAAAATTCAGATTGAACCACTGATGGCAGATGGACTATTTTAATGATGACTTTCTTACCTTTTTGGGTCTTGACAGTGGTATTTACCTGGCAGTCAATGGGACAATCAAAATCCTCCCGGTTTTCATCCAAAATATCTTAAATTGTGTATCGGAGACGAACAAAGCTTTTACGGGTTTGGAACAACACGGGGGTAAGTGATTAATGACAAAATTTTCATTTTGGGGTGGAGTAACCCTTTAAGTGAATCAATGTGTTTGTGTAAGAAAAATATCCATATTTCAAACTTTACAAATCACACTCTCTAGCTTCCGCCAACTGTCGTACACACGTTCACAAAAGACTGGCATTCCAGTGAATGACGTATGATGTATGCATAGCGTAAGCTCCGCTGAAAATATGCTAGTCTCATGAGAACAAAGTTATTTTTATTTTTTATTATTATTATTTTTTTTTTAACGAATCCTACGTCATCCACTGGAACGCCACTCTTTGTGAACGCACGTATGACAGTTAGCGGAAGCTAGAGATTCTGATTTATAAACTTATAAACTGTATATTTTTGTTACATAAAACCCCCGGAGCTGTGTTGAGTACTTTTTAAGACTGGTGGACGCACTTTTTCGAACTTCAAAATCCCAACACCCATTCACTGCCATTATAAATTTTGAAAGAGCCTGAGCATTTTTAATATAACTCTGATCGTATTCGCTTGAAAGAAGAAAGTCATATATACCTAGGATGGCTTGAGGGTGAGTAAATCATGGGGTAATTTTATTTTTGGGTCAACTATCCTTTTAAGTTACACAGTAGCATAAATACCTTTATCTTCTGGGTAGATCTGATTCATATCAATCTCCATTTCCTTTTCTGCCACCGGCTTTAGGATTTTCTCCCTTGCTATTTTCTTCCTCTTCTCCACTTCCTCCTTGCTCTCCTTTTCAAAGTGCAGACGGAATCTGCAAAACAAGCCATTATAAGATTAACAAACAGGACGATACATGCCCCTGCCAAAATATCTCATGTTAAATTAATAAGACAAGGCTGGAGTGACTGTTTCACCTGTCCCGACTCACCTGTTGGGGTCATATCTGCTGTCTCTGGTGCCAGGCTGATGGTTGATCCTCCTGATGTCTGTCGTCTCGCTGTCTGATGTATCCGACTGCCTGTCTCTGCCAGGTCCTCTCTCCACACTGGCATTTCGGCTACTGTGACTTGAACCAGTTTCTCCTGCACACACACACAGAGACAGACATGTTTACATAGCTATCTAAATGGGGACATTACACAGACTTTATTGTTTTTATATACAGATAGTTACAGATTTTTACAAGCTAATCCCAACCCTCACAGAAAACGTTCTGCGTTTTTACATTGAAAAAAAAGCCTTTGTTAACTTTATTTTAATATCAGTTTTACAAATGAGAACGTTCCCAAAGAGAGGTTTTTAAAGATTTTTTTCTCAGGTTTAGTTCACTTTTAAATACAAATTTGCCACTAAAATATGTTTAAGTAAGTACACACAAACTTTAAAGAGTGTATTCTGTTTTGAACAAGACTCCAAAAGCTTTTGTTTGTTTGTTTTTGAATTATACACTGTTTTCTGTATTTTCATCCTGTACGTCCAGTCCGGTGTTTCCGCAGATTTTCTGAAGGTAAATTTAAGACTTTTTAAGAACAAGTAAAGAAAATAGGTAACCCTAGACCACAAAATCAGTGATAAGTAGCACAGGTATATTTGTAGCAATAGCCAACAATACATTGTATGGGTCAAAATTATTGATATTCTTTTATGCCAAAAATCATTAGGATATTAAGTAAAGATCACGTTCCATGAAGGTATTTTGTAAATTTTCTACCGTAAATATATCAAAACACAATTTTTGATCAGTAATATGCATTGCTAAGAACTTAATTTAGAGCAATTTTCTCAATATCTTGATTTTCTGCACCCTCAGATTCCTGATTTTCAAATAGTTGAATCTCGGCCAAATATTGTCCTATCCTAACAAACCATATATCAATGGAAAGCTTATTTATTCAGCTTATAAGTATTTTATACAAATTTACCCTTATGACTGGTTTTGTGGTCCAGGGTCACATAAGTAAAAAAATTAATGGAACACAATAAGTCAACAGAGTCTCTAAATGCAAGTGTATACAATAGCAATGCTTCAAAGTTTGAAAATACAACTTCCAACAGATCTCAATTGCTTTTTAATTAATTTTACAAATATAAGTAGCTAGAACTACTAAAATATGGAAATAACTGTGCAAATGTCTAAAGATTGTTAAATGATGATACAATAGGCTAAGAAATATGGACTTAATTCAAAGGGAAACACATGGGTGAGAAAAATTATACCCTTACAGATGTTTATTCTCGTTTTAAGCATAAACTTAAGTTTAAGTAAACTTAAATTTAAGGATGTTTTGATTTTCTACTGTAAAACAAATAATAAATACAGAGGATATTCCTTTTTTTTTGCAGTGCTTGCAATATTTGATGCCAAGACATTACAAAATTAAGACCTGTGCTCTGATTTAAGACTTTTGAAGGCTCCATAATGAACACTCTGTTGTCATTACAGTTTCTATGAGAATAGTGCAGTGTGCTTTACACTGATGGCATAATTATTCCTTTAACGCTTTCACCAGTTCATCTGCACCTATTTTCGCTTGTTTTGCTGTGTACTGGACCCGAGTACTTACAGAACTGCAGGCGAACAGCAGTTAATTCAGCCTGCTTCAGTGTGTATTGATCGCTTTGTTTTTGTGTTACGTAACTTCACGCTGAGTCTGCGCACTTACATACCGCATAACACAAGCGCCAGCTACAGCAAAACAAAAGCTGCTTAAAATGCGTATCATAATCACCTCCTCTCACCATTAATTCACTTTTGACAAATCATAATCGAAATATGGTCAACATAGAAAATTAACTGCTCGGGTGTGTGACGTTCGACCTGTCAGCAGTTGTTTATTGACTACAACCTTCATATCAAGCTTAATATAATGTTAATGGATTTATACTGTCGCTCGGCGTTAAATTCAGCGTTCTTTCATATTCACAACCACAAATTAAAATGACAGCAACGCGCTGCTTTGTGCATGTCAAGTTTGGTTAAACACCCACAGAAACTTAGCAAACAAAGTAGTTACAGCAACGTAGTACCTCAATTAATGCTCTAACATGGGGGAACCTGCTCACATTACTGCACACTAAAATATATAAATCATAAAACAATGCGTCACGTGGCTAATGTAGCACGTCTGCAAACGCGTCGCGGGCTAACTCAGCTAAGCTAGTTACCCACCTCTCTTTTTCTCGCGTTTCACTTGGAGCTGCTTCTTTTTCTGTTTGTTACTAAAAGGCTTTCTGCGTGGCATGTTCGCATTAGTCAAAAGACGAAAATAGAAAGAATGAACGAGGACGTATCCTCCTTGTTCGCTTATTATTTACATTCGTGAAGTTTCTCCGTTACTCGCATGGACTTTTCTGTGACGCCGCCCACTGATGGGGTGGACGCTACCATTATGATTTTCAAGGATTAAACACTACGCGTCAGAAATACATTTGATCGACTTTGTTCAGTTGTTCTTTATTTTTATTTTTATCTTTTTACGGCCTCCGTTCACTTTATGCGACTACTGTTTATAGGTAAAACGATAAAGTAGATAAAGTAATTACGACCCCCGTATTTGTGACTGGTGGTGCAGTCTGTCACAGAAAAGAAACCGACGGTTATAGATGGAGGACAAACCTATAAATATCTAACATTTAAGTATAATTAACTACAAATAAATCTAAAATTATATGAAGTTAAGTACAAACAATTCATTCTGTCGTTCATATTGTTTCTTTAATGTCTGACAAACAACTTCACGAGGGAATTTACAAATAAATTTAATTAGAAAAGTTCAAAATCTACAAACCACAAAGAAAGTACCTGAATTTTCTAAACTGATGAGGGTCCTTTTTTGGTAAATTAATAATAATTTTCTATTTTCTTGATGATTTATGTATTATAAAAGGCAATACTACTGGTTAATGTTATAAATGACAATTGCTACTGGAAAACCCAGTCTGTAAATGTTGCAAACCCCTGTTATAAGAGAGATTATCACAAGGAGGCACATCAGAAGCAATAATTTTTGTTTTTTAATATCTTGTTTTAAAGGGTTAATGCACACTAATCTGATTTTGTTAATGCCTAGAGGTTGCTGCATGTTAACAGTTATTTTGACAGTATAACAGTAGTTACAATAGAATATCACATATTCTATTTATGTAATAATGGAATATTACATGTTATCTGCAAATGTAAATACTAAGCAGGATAATTTTTCCAAGAAAAACAACATTTTCCATGAACATTAGTTGATACATCTTTTTGTCCTATGCACTGTCATCCTTTACTCATTCACACACACAATACATCTGATAACCATATGTACTTTTGTTTTACTTATGTGACCGCGAACAAATTTCCCTTTTTAAAAACAAAAACAGACCAACAATTCCCATACATTCTGTGCAAGACACAATATTTCCATTATTATTGACAGTAACAATATTAATGTTGACAGTGCAGTGATCGTACCAACAACTACAGACGCGCACAATCATACAAACCAGATAAACCAGAAATTTCATGAAAAGACTTGAGATATGCACTGGGTACCCATTGAAACAGCAACAGTCTTCAAGGAAGCTTTTGGGAGGAAGATCAGGATTACAGCAATATGTTTAAAAAAAGGAAAAGAAAAAAAAAAAAATTTACAAAAGTCTGTTTTCTTCACTTTTGTCCATTTAAATCCACTTGCTCCTTCATACAAATAAAACAATATAGAGTAAGAAAAGTCATTCTGTATCCACAGCTCTGTGTGGATTTCGTCAATTGCAAAAGTTTTTTCTAACCTCCGAAGTTTTCTCTCTCCATGGGATTCCTCAGGAGTTTAGATGTTCCACCTGTATGGCGGACGCCTCCACAGTGATGCAGAGGTCTTTGTGAGGGGAGATGTCAGACACGCTGACAGTTTTATACTGCACTTCTGCAGAAGGTATTGGTTTGTACTGGTTCAGGTCGAATATGCACGGCACACCGACCGGCTGGATAAAGGCATGTCTCCTCTCGGCTTGGCTTTGTGCGTCTCCATCCGAGCTGCTTCCTCCTGCGTGACCGGGGCTGTGACTTTGTTGGTTAGATCCGGGTGGAGACGGAAGCATATCTGGAGCGTGTTTTCGCATGTGCTTCATCAGATATGTTTCCTACAAACAGTGAGAGAGAGAGATAGACATTAGGATCATTCTGAAAATGAATTGGGAATGCTGCTCATTATGGCGTGCTGAGGTTTTTACCGAGGTATATGTGCGGTTGCATAAACCACAGGAGTAGAGCTTGTCGTGCTTGACTGTGTGAGTGGACAGATGAACCTCCAGGCTGGCTGCGTCTACATAACCACGGTTACAGTGGAGACACTTATACGGTTTGTCCTTGTTGTGCTGACGCCGATGAGACTGTGATTGACAGAAACATTAAACTGACAGTTCACCCCACCAAAAAAATCATTATTTACTCACACCATGTTGTTACAAAACTGTCAAAATCAATCCATACAATAAAAATAGATGAGGAGCAAGGGTTGTCAAATAGCACAGTAAAAACATCATAAAACAGCTCATGACTTTTCAGTGCTCTTTTTTAAAATTGTTTTGAAGGTGTACAATATAACTCTCTCTCTCTATATATCTATCTATCTGGGTGTGTTCACACTTGTCATGTTTGGTTTGATTAAAATGAACCCTGGTGCAATTGCTCTGTTAGTGTGGTTCATTTGAGCAAGCGTGAACGCTGCCATTCGAACCCTGCTGCACACCAAAACAAGCGGACCGAGACTCATCTCGGACGAACTTGGTTGCGCTTCGAATGAAATATGAACGCAACATGGACCAAATACTTCTAAATGAACCAAAAACACGAAGTAATGACTAGATGCGACGCTGTGCGACATGACTTCACGAAGGGAACAAGCGTGTATCCAAAACAAAATGAGCACAGAGCAAATGTGGAGCAATGAGGCGGTAAACTGCTTTTTACGAGCTCTTTGTGAGTTCACAGGTGGTGAAAATAAAATCATATACACGCAACAATGAGCGCGCTTAGTCCAGCAGGCGGCATTGCGTGTTCGTCTTAAAGCGGCAATGAGCAGACCGATCAGTGAATGGGTACTTTGATGTCATATTACCAGCAACGCCGCTTTAAAGGAGAAGTCCACTTCCAGAACAAAAATTTACAGATAATGTACTTACCCCCTTGTCATCCAAGATGTTCATACCTTTCTTTCTTCAGCCATAAAGAAATTATGTTTTTTGAGGGAAACATTTCACGATTTTTCTCCATATAATGGACTGCAATGGTGCCCCGATTTTGAACTTCCAAAATGCAGTTTAAATGTGGCTTCAAACGATCCCAAATGCAGTTGTAAACGATCCCAGCCGAGGAAGAAGGGTC
>JAHKKF010500779.1:0-15392 GCA_019740295.1 Labeo calbasu
TATTACTACAAAAAATAAAAAAAATAAACTATATATATATATATATATATATATATATATATATATATAACAACAATTATCCGATTACTTGATTTATTGTCAGAAGAATTGACAGAGTAGTCCATTACCAAAATAATCGTTAGTGAGAGCCCTAGTAAGGAAATTGATAAAATAGTCAGAAAGCACTTGGATTTCATCAAAAATATCTTAATTGTGTTCTGAAGATGAACAAAGGTCTTATGGGTTTGGAACGACATAAGGGCGAGTAATTAGTTTACATTCCAACATCCCGTTTGTAAAGACATTAGTAGCGGTGTCCTCAAAAACAATGAAGGCAAAGAGTCAGGGGAATGTTTTTATTGCAGAGGGCTGTTTCTGTCAGTATAATAACATTTCAATAAGAAAGAATGATCCACACACTATCACACCCACACAAACAAAGACACACCCACATGAAATCCCTAAGCAAGGGCATGCAGGACTGGAGGCTGAAAAGCAGGAAACCAGCACTCTTGTATCGGTCTCTCTGCACATCAACACCATTACCTGAGTCCTATAGCAAAAGTGCACACTTGAAACTCAAATTCTTCAAAACCAACCCACTCTCTAACAAAGCACTTTTAGTCCAAACCAATATGACTTCAAAATCTTCAAGTGGCTTGTGTTAGTGTGTGTTATACAATCTTTTTTTTTTTTTTTTAGAACTGGAACACTTATATCAGGTTTTTCTGATACCTCTGTAAACTTTGCATAGTCTAGAACATTTTCTGCCATATATTCACTCTGCAACTCTAAACAACACCCTCACTTCATTGCCCGCATAATAAACGTATATATCTGCCTAGAAATTATAGTATTCATCAATAAAAGACTGCTGGTTGCTGCCTCTGGCTTTAAAAAGTGCTTGGAGTGTCCATAACGTCTTTTCATAAGAATAATCTTCTGAAGTCAACAGTCTGTTTCTGGTCTCTATCTCTTATCCTCTAACACGGCTGGTTCTGCCCTGCATGCAGAGGTTTATGGTACTGAGATTGAGGGTAAAATACATTCGCATGGGGGACTCACAGTTTGAGGTCAAAGCAGTGACCTTTGACCTCACCTGAACCTTTGGCATCACTGCTTTAAGATTGATGATGAATCAGCGATTGTATTCATCAATGTTTGTTTAGTAACACTGATTGTACAATCACCAGTTGTACAGACATTCCTTCTGCCCTCTCAAAAAAGGGGAAAAGGCTGCATGCAGGAGGTACAAAAGTTTTCAAAGCATTTTGATCGTTTTCTAATGATGGTAAATGAAAAGCAGGGAAAATACAGAGGCACAGAAAGGCTGGAAAAACACAAAACCAGCAAAAGGAGATAGAACGAAGAATGTTTTTGTCTATACGACGGGCTGTATAAATGCACAATGGGCTCGAATGCAAAATAAATGTGTAGCGTTTAAATTCTAAACTTTATACAGTCCTTTGATTGACACGTTGCAGATTGAAATGAGATGGTCGTAAGGACATCAGTGATAAATAAAAAACTGGAATGCATGAACATGGAATGAACCTGGATTTCATCCCTCACTCACACTCGTTCTCTCCCAGCACACTGAACATGTTAAGAGTGAGGCCCTTCCTGTCCGCCTTCACGGTGTCAGTCTTCACGGTATCATCTTCATCATCCCCATCAGCATCTTCATCATCATCAGCGTCTCGATCGTTCTCCTCCTCCAGCTCTGAGCTGGATTCGCCTTCGTCATCTTCCCTGTCACCACACTCTTCCTCTTCTTCCTTCCTTCCCTGAAGAGCAATGATCTCGGCCAGGCCTGGGTGTGATTCCCATTCATCTGAAGAGATATCAGCCTCTTATCAGCAAATACAGACTTAACATTACCAGTTAGTGTTACAGAAATCTTGAAGACGTGAAAATTACACATTAAATCGAGTCATGAGTGACGGATGACAAAGCAATCTGTAGTAGTTTGACCTCTGACCTTTACTCTGAGTGTATCCGGGTGGTCGCAGACAAAGACACAGCCGACCATCGATGGCTAAACGCAGGAGACTGTTGGCTGCTCGATAGACATCGTTACGGGCCGCCTTAGCAGTTTTATACCCTCTCCTTTCAGCCCAGGCTAAAAAATAAGAAGTAAATGAAAAACATATGTGACTATCCACAGAAATAAGCCTATGGGCGACACTTTTGATTCATTAACCGTTATAGAAAAAAATGACAAGAAGAATAACAACGTGCAGTAAATGGTAAAACAGTTTGCACTACAAACCACTGTGATCATAATTAAGATAATACATTAAAATAATATGGTAAGCCACCAATATGCAATATCAAGCAATAAAAAGAACTGTTTTGAACAGCTAAAAATAGCTGAGTACGGATGAGGCCAGAAGCCAGACCCATAAAATTTATAAATGGCTACACCCACTCTTACAGGAAAAATTAAGGCGGATAGAGAAACCAATAAAAACAACTTTCTCCCTCCAGTCAAATGTTAAGTGTGAATCAAATGACGCAATATCAAAACAGGACAGACACCTTCACACACGTCCCATGCTGTCCAGTCCTGTGTGTTGGGGTCTAGCGGAGTTTCTGGGCTGTGGTCAGGATGTTTCAGCTTTAACACAGACAGGAAGTTGGTCCGTTCACACAGGTATCCTACTGAACTGTATGGCTCCTGCAGTTGGGCCACTGGATATATACCAGCTAGGATCTGTTCGAGAAGATAAATAACACACATGAACATAAGAATTAACAAAACAGACTTGATGACTTAACTATCATAATAATGAATGATACAGTATCATTATGTTTTTACCTGTAGTTGCTTGTCCACTTGGGAAGGGAAGACAAGCCCAGGACAATCACACAGTTTAACTGTGGGAGTGAGGTAGTACGTTTGGAAATATTTCGTGTGACCTGGGGTTCGAGACACGCTCACGACCTTCCTGCCAACCAGACTGTTCAGCACTGAAGATTTGCCTACATTAGGAAAACCTGAAGAAAGTGCAAAAAGGCTTCACATGAATTTTAAACTAATGAATGAATTTAAATTTACACATTCAGAAGATACTTCATATATCTTTTATATGAAACCGATATTGATCTAGAACATGTTTTTCAGTCATTTCGAAAAAGGATTATTTCGAAAAACTGAAATGGAAAGGTTTATTTATTTATTTTTTCGCATTTACACCTCATCTGGTGTACGTAAAAGTCACATGATCGTTGTTTAATGTACTATAACCATTAAGAAACACTTCATACGTGGCCGCTCTCAAGCATAAGGGTCTTTCCTTGCCATTCATCCATGAATAACACCTTATTTACACTGCACACGTCTGCCGTGCATTAAGGCTTCATCGTCACCACTCTAGTCAATGCAATGCACCGTGGCATGTTACAGAAACGCCCCAGAAGTGTCTCTAAGTGCTGCATTGCTAAAGATACACATCTTGGCACATCGTCTCCTTTAATTAAAGATAATGTTTATTGCGGTGGCTGCGATATACAGTTGAGGTCAAAAGTTTACATACACCTTGCAGAATCTGAAAATTTTATTCACATAAAAGATGTTAACATATAGTGCACGAGAGAAAATAATTGAATTTATAAAAAGGATCCTGTTCAAAAGTTTACATACACTTGATTTTTAATACTGTGTTGTTACATGAATGATCCACAGCTGTGTTTTTTTTTTGGTTTAGTGATAGCTGTCCCAGGTCATAAGTCCCTTGTTCGTCCTGAACAGTTAAATTTCCCACAGAAAAATCCTTCAGGTCCCACAAATTCTTTGGTTTTCTAGCATTTTGTGTATTTGAACCCTTTCTAACAATGACCATATGATTTTGAGATCCATCTTTTCACACTTAAGGACAACTGAAGGACTGAGAGTGAAAACTTTTTGAAGATCAGGGCAAACTGAACTTATTTTGTCTTCTGGGAAAGATCAAGCATGATTTAGGCAAAGTAAAAAACACCCCTGGCTCTTAATGCATCGTTTTCCTTCTGGAGCATCAGTGAGGGTTTGAACCTTCTGTAATAGTTGTACCCTAGTTGTCCTCAGTGTGAAAAGATGGATCTCAAAATCATACAGCCATTGTTGGAAAGGGTTCAAATACACAAAAATGCTGAAAAAAAGGGACTCAAGGGACTCATAAACAACTATCACTAAAAAAAACAAAACAAAACAAAACAAAACAAAAAAACAGCTGTGGATCATTCAGGTAACAACACTACATTAAGAATCAAGTGTATGTAAACTTTTGAACAGGGTCATTATGATAAATTCAACTATTATTTTCTCTTGTGGACTATATGTAAACATCTTAATCAGGTCAGTACTAAATAAAAAAATAACTTGCATTTTGTATGATCCCTCTTATTGTGGTAAAATAATTAACATTTTGCAGATTCTACAAGGTGTATGTAAACTTTTGACCTCCACTGTACATAAACCTACCAACATCATGACTTATCACGAGAGGAAAAAAATATGTTTTAGTCACATAACACTGGTTAAGAGAAATGCTGTCATTTCGCGATAGTATCTTGTTGACATTTATAAAATATCGCTAAAGTTTTGTGCAAATCTGTAATGGAAATGCACCTATTGTCATTTTGGTTTCACTGTATCTTTAATATCTGAGAAACAGGGTTTTACCTATGCAGCCCAATGTTAGTACACCATCTTTATAAAGTTCTTGTGTGGGGCTGTTCATCTCCATGGCAACATCACTGTGATGCTCCATCAACACAGAGTCCGATCCATCATCAGCCTGATCCCCCTCTGTTCCCACGGCAACAGCATCCCTCTGGATCTTCTTCTCCCAGCTACTCAAATCCACTATAAACAACAACCATCATTATCAGTTAATACTCCCCTGTGTTCCAGTGCTGATAATTTGCTGTCTGGGAGGAAGTTGTCTAACCTCTTCCTGCTGTGATCTCCTGACATGCTCTCATGATGTGAATTGGGCCTCCAGCCTGATTCCATCCTACTTTCTTCCTCATCCTCCTCTTCTGTAGAACTGCAGTTAGTAAAGAAGAAGGACATTTTTGTCTACTTTGTTCTTGTCTATTTTGTTATTTCTTGTCCATTTTGAAATTCTTGTCTATTTTGTTCAATTATATTAAAGCATTGATACCGGAAACTCTCTCTTACGTGTACTGTAGGGTTGTCCTGGTTGTGAGGTGAAGCAGATACAGTGCAGGTGTGGGAACTGTTTAGTCAGGTAGTGTTTCCATGCTAACACCAGAGGAGGGGGGCACAAGTCCACCTTATTGAGCACCAGGATAATGTACTTCTTTAACTCACTGGTGATGTAGTGATACAGAGCAGGAGGAAACTGCAGCACCTACAGACAGAGAGATAATATTTTGTTTTGCTTAAAGGGATAGTTCACCCAAAAATGAAAATTCTGTCATTAATTACTCACCCTCATATTGTTCCAAACCAGTAAGACCTTCGTTCATCTTCGTAACACAAATTAAGATATTTTGATGAAAACCGAGAGCTTTCTGACCCTTCATAGACAGCAATGCAACTACCACATTCAAGGCCCAGAAAGGTAGTAAGGACATTGTTAAAATAGTCCATGTGACACTCTCGTAAATGCATGTTGAGGACTGACACAGAAGAAAAGAAATTGTTAAATAAAGTTGTTATTTTTGTTTTCTTTGTGCACAAAAAGTATTCTCATAGCTTCATAAAACTGCGACTGAACCACTGATGTCACAATTTTATTGATGTTCTTACTACCTTTCTTGGCCTCGAACGTGTCAGTTGCGTTGCCATCTATGCAGGGTCAGAAAGCTCTCGGATTTCATTGAAAATATCTTAATTTGTGTTTTGAAAATGAACAAAGGTCTTACGGGTTTGGAATGACATCAGAGTGAGAAATTAATGACAGATTTTTCATTTTTGGGTGAAGTATCCCTTTAAAATGTATAACACAATCCAAAAATGCCGTTTTCTGAGATTAAATGTGATAGAACCTCTGGCCCCACCTAGTGGGGATTTTATTACTTCAGTTTGCATAATTTGACACTCGCCACATTTAGTGTAATGCTATGCAATTTTGATGATCTTTTGAAAACTGCTAAAAGTTTCAACAGGCGTTACAGTCGCACACTCACTGGGTGTCTGATATCCACTATGAGGAGAATGACATCAGACATCTCCATTACTCTCCACAGCTGCCTCCATGTCTGAAAGAGAGAGTCAATCAGTCAGTAGTAGCAAAAAAAACATTTTTAAGTAGCTGTTATTTGAAAGAGCACTATTTAGGCTGTCTGAATTTCAGTAATGAACCCTTAATCTGTTACTCGCATTCTTTTAGATTAGCCCACTTGTTTGTAGTCCCACTTTAGGTAAAATAATGACTTGAAAGGTTTTTGGCTCAGGCATTTTATGGTCTCCTTTAGCTACATTAACGCAAAAGTATCTGAAAATTGGAGAATGTTAAAAACTATGAATTCACTGTGATCCAGTACTTTGCTCAGCTAAGTGGTTGAAAAATTGAGATGCAAGTTTATGAGTTCTTTGAAACAAAGCTTGTTTGTTTTAAAATTATCTGCACAATATGTGACCCTGGACCACAAAACCAGTCATAAAGGTACATTTTTAATCTAAAAAGCTAAATAAATAAGCTTTCCATTATTGTATTGTTTGTTAGGACAGGACAATATTTGGTTGAGATACAACTATTTGAAAATCTGGAATCTGAGGGTGCCCAAAAAATCTAAATATTGAGAAAATCTCCTTTTAAAGCTGTTAATTTTTTTATACATTTATGCTGGGAAATTTACAAAATATCTTCATGGAACATGATCTTTTCTTAATATCCTAATGATTTTTGGCATAAAAGAAAAATGGACAATGTATTTTTGGCTATTGCTACAAATATACCCGTGCTACTTAAGACTGGTTTTGTGGTCCAGAGTCACATATTGTAGTGCTTTTGTTTTCTGCAACAAAAATCACAAAGCCTCTTTTAATAAACTAAACATGCCTATTTATTAGCATATACATTTTAACTGTTGAAAAAGCTTGACTATTGCTCCTGTTGCACTAAGCAAACAACCATTTTATGTGCCACATAGTTTGAGAAAGACAACAGCTCATAAACCAGTGAATGTGAACACTTAACAGTGTTTGCCTCCAGCACTGCCTGGCCAAACAGATGCTCAAGCGCTTTAAAAAAAGCTATTTCATTACAGCTATTGACTCAGCAGCAATCAAATTCTGCTGATAAAAATGATTTTTCAAAGTACTTCAGTTGTGTGTTTTGTAACAGAACATGCCTCACCTCAAGATTGTGCTCAAAGTGGCTGAGGGTACTGGGTGGGTTCTTGGAGTGAAGAGCCTCTAGATACTCCAGAAATGACTTCTCCTCTTTCCGCAGTAACTCCTCTCGCCGCATGTTGTAATGCCACGAGGGCCGCCGTGGGAAATCTAGGCCTGTTATTAGACAAAATGAAAGTGAAATGAAGTAAGATATAACAACAAGGACCAAAACCAATATCACAGTAAAAATCAAAATACAGTTATTTTTGTAGTTTCAGGTGAGTTTGATGAACACTTCATCAAAAATGCATTAAATAGATCAAATATAATTATACAGACATTTATAATGTTACAAAGGTATTCATCTTCAAATAAACGCTGTTCTTTTGAACTTTTATATTCATAAAAATCCTGAAAAATGTATCATGATTTTCCAAAAAATATTAAGCAATATTTAACTGTTTCGACATTCCTGTAAATACTAAGATTTGTTTTGAGCACAAAATCAGCATATTGATTTCTGAAGGATCATGTGACACTAAAAACTGGAGTAATGATGCTGGAAATTCAGCTTTTGCCTTAAGAGGAATAGATTTCATTTTTAAAATATATTAAAATGAAGAAAAGCTATTGTAAATTGTAATATTATTTCACAATATTACCGTTTTTCTGTCATTTTAATTTAAAAAAACATGCAACCTTGGTGTGCATATAAGACTTTTTGATAAACATAACATTTTTTAATCAACCCCAGAATTTTGAAGAGGAGTTTGTATATATGTTATATTTTAGGGTTTCATTTTTCAGTTGTTTATATCGAACAGTACAGAATTTTAATATTACAAACACATCTCCTTTTCTCATTTACAGCAAATGGTTGTAAACAGACTCAGCATTTTTAACAATTCATTGACTCGTCTATTTGACAGCAAAGTCAAATAGTTTTTTTATTTGACCCAGATGCTGCAGCATCTGATGGTGTGATTGTGAAGGTGACATTTTGGCTAGTTTTGTGAAAATTCACCCAAATGTAAAGTTTATTATCATAACTGTATGTCACCACTTTAAAGGGATAGTTTACCCAAATTTTACCCAAATTAAAAATTACCCCATGATTTACTCACCCTCAAGCCATCCTAGGTGTATATGACTTTCTTCTTTCAGACGAATACAATCAGAGTTATATTAAAAAATGCCCTGGCTCTTCCAAACTTTATAATGGCAGTGAATGGCTGTTGATTTTTTGAAGTCCAATAAAGCACACCCATTCATCATAAAAAGTACTCCACATGGCTCTGGTGTGTTACTAAAGGTCTTCTTAAAGGGTTACTCCACCCCAAAATGAAAATTGTGTCATTAATCACTTACCCCCATGTCGTTCCAAACCCGTAAAAGCTTTGTTCGTCTTGGGAACACAATTTAAGATCCACGTATCTGTGTGACGCAGCTGACAGCGAACAGCGTATGCTGTTTGCATAGAGGAAATACTATCTAAAATGGCGCTACAGTGATGCAGATTAGACGAATTGTTGAATAAAGTCGTTATTTTTATTTTCTTTGCATACAGAAAGTATTCTTGTCGCTTCATAAAATTCAGATTGAACCACTGATGGCAGATGGACTATTTTAATGATGACTTTCTTACCTTTTTGGGTCTTGACAGTGGTATTTACCTGGCAGTCAATGGGACAATCAAAATCCTCCCGGTTTTCATCCAAAATATCTTAAATTGTGTATCGGAGACGAACAAAGCTTTTACGGGTTTGGAACAACACGGGGGTAAGTGATTAATGACAAAATTTTCATTTTGGGGTGGAGTAACCCTTTAAGTGAATCAATGTGTTTGTGTAAGAAAAATATCCATATTTCAAACTTTACAAATCACACTCTCTAGCTTCCGCCAACTGTCGTACACACGTTCACAAAAGACTGGCATTCCAGTGAATGACGTATGATGTATGCATAGCGTAAGCTCCGCTGAAAATATGCTAGTCTCATGAGAACAAAGTTATTTTTATTTTTTATTATTATTATTTTTTTTTTAACGAATCCTACGTCATCCACTGGAACGCCACTCTTTGTGAACGCACGTATGACAGTTAGCGGAAGCTAGAGATTCTGATTTATAAACTTATAAACTGTATATTTTTGTTACATAAAACCCCCGGAGCTGTGTTGAGTACTTTTTAAGACTGGTGGACGCACTTTTTCGAACTTCAAAATCCCAACACCCATTCACTGCCATTATAAATTTTGAAAGAGCCTGAGCATTTTTAATATAACTCTGATCGTATTCGCTTGAAAGAAGAAAGTCATATATACCTAGGATGGCTTGAGGGTGAGTAAATCATGGGGTAATTTTATTTTTGGGTCAACTATCCTTTTAAGTTACACAGTAGCATAAATACCTTTATCTTCTGGGTAGATCTGATTCATATCAATCTCCATTTCCTTTTCTGCCACCGGCTTTAGGATTTTCTCCCTTGCTATTTTCTTCCTCTTCTCCACTTCCTCCTTGCTCTCCTTTTCAAAGTGCAGACGGAATCTGCAAAACAAGCCATTATAAGATTAACAAACAGGACGATACATGCCCCTGCCAAAATATCTCATGTTAAATTAATAAGACAAGGCTGGAGTGACTGTTTCACCTGTCCCGACTCACCTGTTGGGGTCATATCTGCTGTCTCTGGTGCCAGGCTGATGGTTGATCCTCCTGATGTCTGTCGTCTCGCTGTCTGATGTATCCGACTGCCTGTCTCTGCCAGGTCCTCTCTCCACACTGGCATTTCGGCTACTGTGACTTGAACCAGTTTCTCCTGCACACACACACAGAGACAGACATGTTTACATAGCTATCTAAATGGGGACATTACACAGACTTTATTGTTTTTATATACAGATAGTTACAGATTTTTACAAGCTAATCCCAACCCTCACAGAAAACGTTCTGCGTTTTTACATTGAAAAAAAAGCCTTTGTTAACTTTATTTTAATATCAGTTTTACAAATGAGAACGTTCCCAAAGAGAGGTTTTTAAAGATTTTTTTCTCAGGTTTAGTTCACTTTTAAATACAAATTTGCCACTAAAATATGTTTAAGTAAGTACACACAAACTTTAAAGAGTGTATTCTGTTTTGAACAAGACTCCAAAAGCTTTTGTTTGTTTGTTTTTGAATTATACACTGTTTTCTGTATTTTCATCCTGTACGTCCAGTCCGGTGTTTCCGCAGATTTTCTGAAGGTAAATTTAAGACTTTTTAAGAACAAGTAAAGAAAATAGGTAACCCTAGACCACAAAATCAGTGATAAGTAGCACAGGTATATTTGTAGCAATAGCCAACAATACATTGTATGGGTCAAAATTATTGATATTCTTTTATGCCAAAAATCATTAGGATATTAAGTAAAGATCACGTTCCATGAAGGTATTTTGTAAATTTTCTACCGTAAATATATCAAAACACAATTTTTGATCAGTAATATGCATTGCTAAGAACTTAATTTAGAGCAATTTTCTCAATATCTTGATTTTCTGCACCCTCAGATTCCTGATTTTCAAATAGTTGAATCTCGGCCAAATATTGTCCTATCCTAACAAACCATATATCAATGGAAAGCTTATTTATTCAGCTTATAAGTATTTTATACAAATTTACCCTTATGACTGGTTTTGTGGTCCAGGGTCACATAAGTAAAAAAATTAATGGAACACAATAAGTCAACAGAGTCTCTAAATGCAAGTGTATACAATAGCAATGCTTCAAAGTTTGAAAATACAACTTCCAACAGATCTCAATTGCTTTTTAATTAATTTTACAAATATAAGTAGCTAGAACTACTAAAATATGGAAATAACTGTGCAAATGTCTAAAGATTGTTAAATGATGATACAATAGGCTAAGAAATATGGACTTAATTCAAAGGGAAACACATGGGTGAGAAAAATTATACCCTTACAGATGTTTATTCTCGTTTTAAGCATAAACTTAAGTTTAAGTAAACTTAAATTTAAGGATGTTTTGATTTTCTACTGTAAAACAAATAATAAATACAGAGGATATTCCTTTTTTTTTGCAGTGCTTGCAATATTTGATGCCAAGACATTACAAAATTAAGACCTGTGCTCTGATTTAAGACTTTTGAAGGCTCCATAATGAACACTCTGTTGTCATTACAGTTTCTATGAGAATAGTGCAGTGTGCTTTACACTGATGGCATAATTATTCCTTTAACGCTTTCACCAGTTCATCTGCACCTATTTTCGCTTGTTTTGCTGTGTACTGGACCCGAGTACTTACAGAACTGCAGGCGAACAGCAGTTAATTCAGCCTGCTTCAGTGTGTATTGATCGCTTTGTTTTTGTGTTACGTAACTTCACGCTGAGTCTGCGCACTTACATACCGCATAACACAAGCGCCAGCTACAGCAAAACAAAAGCTGCTTAAAATGCGTATCATAATCACCTCCTCTCACCATTAATTCACTTTTGACAAATCATAATCGAAATATGGTCAACATAGAAAATTAACTGCTCGGGTGTGTGACGTTCGACCTGTCAGCAGTTGTTTATTGACTACAACCTTCATATCAAGCTTAATATAATGTTAATGGATTTATACTGTCGCTCGGCGTTAAATTCAGCGTTCTTTCATATTCACAACCACAAATTAAAATGACAGCAACGCGCTGCTTTGTGCATGTCAAGTTTGGTTAAACACCCACAGAAACTTAGCAAACAAAGTAGTTACAGCAACGTAGTACCTCAATTAATGCTCTAACATGGGGGAACCTGCTCACATTACTGCACACTAAAATATATAAATCATAAAACAATGCGTCACGTGGCTAATGTAGCACGTCTGCAAACGCGTCGCGGGCTAACTCAGCTAAGCTAGTTACCCACCTCTCTTTTTCTCGCGTTTCACTTGGAGCTGCTTCTTTTTCTGTTTGTTACTAAAAGGCTTTCTGCGTGGCATGTTCGCATTAGTCAAAAGACGAAAATAGAAAGAATGAACGAGGACGTATCCTCCTTGTTCGCTTATTATTTACATTCGTGAAGTTTCTCCGTTACTCGCATGGACTTTTCTGTGACGCCGCCCACTGATGGGGTGGACGCTACCATTATGATTTTCAAGGATTAAACACTACGCGTCAGAAATACATTTGATCGACTTTGTTCAGTTGTTCTTTATTTTTATTTTTATCTTTTTACGGCCTCCGTTCACTTTATGCGACTACTGTTTATAGGTAAAACGATAAAGTAGATAAAGTAATTACGACCCCCGTATTTGTGACTGGTGGTGCAGTCTGTCACAGAAAAGAAACCGACGGTTATAGATGGAGGACAAACCTATAAATATCTAACATTTAAGTATAATTAACTACAAATAAATCTAAAATTATATGAAGTTAAGTACAAACAATTCATTCTGTCGTTCATATTGTTTCTTTAATGTCTGACAAACAACTTCACGAGGGAATTTACAAATAAATTTAATTAGAAAAGTTCAAAATCTACAAACCACAAAGAAAGTACCTGAATTTTCTAAACTGATGAGGGTCCTTTTTTGGTAAATTAATAATAATTTTCTATTTTCTTGATGATTTATGTATTATAAAAGGCAATACTACTGGTTAATGTTATAAATGACAATTGCTACTGGAAAACCCAGTCTGTAAATGTTGCAAACCCCTGTTATAAGAGAGATTATCACAAGGAGGCACATCAGAAGCAATAATTTTTGTTTTTTAATATCTTGTTTTAAAGGGTTAATGCACACTAATCTGATTTTGTTAATGCCTAGAGGTTGCTGCATGTTAACAGTTATTTTGACAGTATAACAGTAGTTACAATAGAATATCACATATTCTATTTATGTAATAATGGAATATTACATGTTATCTGCAAATGTAAATACTAAGCAGGATAATTTTTCCAAGAAAAACAACATTTTCCATGAACATTAGTTGATACATCTTTTTGTCCTATGCACTGTCATCCTTTACTCATTCACACACACAATACATCTGATAACCATATGTACTTTTGTTTTACTTATGTGACCGCGAACAAATTTCCCTTTTTAAAAACAAAAACAGACCAACAATTCCCATACATTCTGTGCAAGACACAATATTTCCATTATTATTGACAGTAACAATATTAATGTTGACAGTGCAGTGATCGTACCAACAACTACAGACGCGCACAATCATACAAACCAGATAAACCAGAAATTTCATGAAAAGACTTGAGATATGCACTGGGTACCCATTGAAACAGCAACAGTCTTCAAGGAAGCTTTTGGGAGGAAGATCAGGATTACAGCAATATGTTTAAAAAAAGGAAAAGAAAAAAAAAAAAATTTACAAAAGTCTGTTTTCTTCACTTTTGTCCATTTAAATCCACTTGCTCCTTCATACAAATAAAACAATATAGAGTAAGAAAAGTCATTCTGTATCCACAGCTCTGTGTGGATTTCGTCAATTGCAAAAGTTTTTTCTAACCTCCGAAGTTTTCTCTCTCCATGGGATTCCTCAGGAGTTTAGATGTTCCACCTGTATGGCGGACGCCTCCACAGTGATGCAGAGGTCTTTGTGAGGGGAGATGTCAGACACGCTGACAGTTTTATACTGCACTTCTGCAGAAGGTATTGGTTTGTACTGGTTCAGGTCGAATATGCACGGCACACCGACCGGCTGGATAAAGGCATGTCTCCTCTCGGCTTGGCTTTGTGCGTCTCCATCCGAGCTGCTTCCTCCTGCGTGACCGGGGCTGTGACTTTGTTGGTTAGATCCGGGTGGAGACGGAAGCATATCTGGAGCGTGTTTTCGCATGTGCTTCATCAGATATGTTTCCTACAAACAGTGAGAGAGAGAGATAGACATTAGGATCATTCTGAAAATGAATTGGGAATGCTGCTCATTATGGCGTGCTGAGGTTTTTACCGAGGTATATGTGCGGTTGCATAAACCACAGGAGTAGAGCTTGTCGTGCTTGACTGTGTGAGTGGACAGATGAACCTCCAGGCTGGCTGCGTCTACATAACCACGGTTACAGTGGAGACACTTATACGGTTTGTCCTTGTTGTGCTGACGCCGATGAGACTGTGATTGACAGAAACATTAAACTGACAGTTCACCCCACCAAAAAAATCATTATTTACTCACACCATGTTGTTACAAAACTGTCAAAATCAATCCATACAATAAAAATAGATGAGGAGCAAGGGTTGTCAAATAGCACAGTAAAAACATCATAAAACAGCTCATGACTTTTCAGTGCTCTTTTTTAAAATTGTTTTGAAGGTGTACAATATAACTCTCTCTCTCTATATATCTATCTATCTGGGTGTGTTCACACTTGTCATGTTTGGTTTGATTAAAATGAACCCTGGTGCAATTGCTCTGTTAGTGTGGTTCATTTGAGCAAGCGTGAACGCTGCCATTCGAACCCTGCTGCACACCAAAACAAGCGGACCGAGACTCATCTCGGACGAACTTGGTTGCGCTTCGAATGAAATATGAACGCAACATGGACCAAATACTTCTAAATGAACCAAAAACACGAAGTAATGACTAGATGCGACGCTGTGCGACATGACTTCACGAAGGGAACAAGCGTGTATCCAAAACAAAATGAGCACAGAGCAAATGTGGAGCAATGAGGCGGTAAACTGCTTTTTACGAGCTCTTTGTGAGTTCACAGGTGGTGAAAATAAAATCATATACACGCAACAATGAGCGCGCTTAGTCCAGCAGGCGGCATTGCGTGTTCGTCTTAAAGCGGCAATGAGCAGACCGATCAGTGAATGGGTACTTTGATGTCATATTACCAGCAACGCCGCTTTAAAGGAGAAGTCCACTTCCAGAACAAAAATTTACAGATAATGTACTTACCCCCTTGTCATCCAAGATGTTCATACCTTTCTTTCTTCAGCCATAAAGAAATTATGTTTTTTGAGGGAAACATTTCACGATTTTTCTCCATATAATGGACTGCAATGGTGCCCCGATTTTGAACTTCCAAAATGCAGTTTAAATGTGGCTTCAAACGATCCCAAATGCAGTTGTAAACGATCCCAGCCGAGGAAGAAGGGTC
>JAHKKF010500783.1:0-10497 GCA_019740295.1 Labeo calbasu
GAGAATTTCCAAACAAATCCCAAGATTCTCATCTCATTCAGACCTGAAAGCAACCGTAGGTCCTGAAAACTTGATCAAACTTTTGATTTAGAATAACAGGCACTGATGAATCAATCACGATGAAAGTATTATTTTGATTTTAAGTTTCTATCTGGACTGTAAAACTGGATTTCACTGCCCTCGACTGTGTTTCAAACCAAATCTACCTGTGTTAAACTCAGTATTATCACTTCATTCTCCTGTTTGTGTGCTCATACTTTAAGCTGTTATAATTTATTGATGTCAGTCGTTCATTTGTCATTCATGAATCCTGTAAGCATTTATTTTTGCGAGGGTTCGCCGTACATGATGTCAGGAGAGGTCTGCGACCTTTCTTCATTCTGAGTTTGATCAGAAACGGATCCTTTCGCTCTTCTATGCACCATGAATCTCGATGCTTTGTGTTTGTGAAACTCGACGCACATGGAAGGATTTCATTTGGTTTTTATGTCTTCAGTGTTTCTGACGTCCGGTCCGTCTGTGTCCGTAAAACTCTAAAAGGGAAACTTCGTTTTGTACCGATTTCTATTTTCTCATCCGCATCCACGTTTGCCACTTTTCAGGCAATACGCTTCGTTCCCCGACAGCCCCCATTTGAAACAAGCACAAATGTATTTGTTGGGTTGTTTAAACCGACTTTATTAATCTTCTGTTTTCTGTTTTCCGCTGGAGGCTCTTTCTATGACTTACGCTTTGTAGCCAAAATATTATTAGGACTCTCTTCATATTGTATTACTGACGTGCACAGCTGGAATTTAATGTTTCGATCTATGGATAATTTGTATATATTGTTTACAAGACCTTGTGTTTATTAGAACTATCTTATTTTTGGTAAATTCTGTACATATCCTGAAATATTTCTGTTTGTGTGAACATACTTCTGTATTTGTACCTATTTTGTAAAGGAATAAATAAGCTGTTTACTAAACTTCAAAATGTTGTTTACACGTGTGCAGTTCACCGTTTCATAACATTTCGTAATTTATATAAATATTTATACATCATATTTATATTCATTTTATACATTATATGACTTTTTAGTTCTGAAATCATTTTATAATACTTTATATTTACAAAATACATATATTTCATAGATATACATACTTTTAATTATACAAGATTTTTTTTTTTAATTTTTTAAATTTGAAATGTTTTTTGATACAAAGTAATGGCAACGCTGATATTTGTGTTAAATATATTTAAATATTTAGAATATGATATATGTTTAATATTATATAAAATATATATACATTTGTTTTTTGTTACTTTGAAATTCTGAAAAATAAACGTTAAAATTCTAAAAATGTACAAATTTTTAAAATTTTTAAATTTTAAACTTTTAAAAGTTTTTTGATAGAAAGTAATGGCAACGGTGATATATGAATTAAAATGTATTTAAATATTTAGTATATGATATATAAGTTTAATATAAAATGTATAATATATTAAATAAAATATATTATATATACATTTGTTTTTTTGTTTGAAATTATGAAAAAAAAAGTTAAAATTTTAAAAATGTATTTTGAAACTACAAATTTTGATTTGAAATTTTTTACATTTGAAACGTTTTTTGATAGAAAGTAATGGCAACGCTGATATATGAATTAAAATATATTTAAATATTTATGATATGATACATACTTTCAATATAAAAAGTATAATATACTAAATAAAATATATATACATTTGTTTTTTGTTAATTTGAAATTATGAAAAAAAAACTAAAATTCTAAAAATTGTTTTTTGATAGAAAGTATACATCTTATATATCATATCAAAAGTATATAACATATATCATATCCTAAATATTTAAATATATTTTAATTCATATATCAGCGTTGCCATTACTTTCTATCAAAAAACATTTCAAATTTTTTGAATACATTTTTATATTCAAAGTACAAATATATATATTGACAGGATTGATATAGAAGTAGATGAAAAGCACAAACAAATGTCAGGTGAATATTACGCCTTTTTTTATTATAGCAAATATGCAAGTAAATAAAAAAGAAGTCACTGTAAATAAACACATGCCCTTTAATACCACAGTCTAATTATTAATACATTAAATAATGACAGTTTTTCACCTTGGTAGACGTTTTGAAATGTTGAGGATCTTCTTTTTGTCATTTGTATGTACATATCATATTGCTTTGCTCGTGTTCAGTCCATCAGTCTCGTGTTAAAGCGTTGTCAGAATCTCTTCTGGGGTTTGTTTACAAAGAGAAACCAGCATCTGAATGTGTCCATATACAAAGAACTGTACATAGTACCAGCGTTTAGGCCCGACGGACGCGACCCAATCCGCAGCGTCCTGAAATGCATCACAACAACATGGAAAGTAATCCAGCGTAAAACCTTGCGCTTTTCTGTTCGGCGAACTTGACGTACCTAAACAAGATCTGAGCGTAAACAACACACGACCTCTGGGATCTTTCGAGCGCGTTTGGGGTTGTAAATGTGCCGTCCTGGGAACGCGTATGAGGTTTGTGTTGAGAGAGGCATGCTGGGAAAGCTCTCGGCACATGAAAGGGTGGTTGGTCATTCCCTTTGTGACAGAACTGGACCAGATCTGGGTCAGAACAAAGGCCGGCTCGAGCGGGTTCCCAACGGAGGGTCGAGATGCACATGTGAACGTTTAATGAGACGGCAAACAAAACAACATAATGCCAAAACACTGGTGCATTAATGAACACATTCGGACTCCAAAACTGTAGCGTTTTCTAATCCAGCTCGAGTTGAATGAGAATTTGGACAAACAAATCAGAACAAGGCTGTTTGTTTTTGATCGAGAAGAAACAGCATTTGTGAGTCACAAACACACAGACTGGAGGAGTTTGTTCTTCTGTTGCTCTTTGATCTGCTGGACGGGAAGCGACCGCCGCCCAGCGCAGTCCTGTGATGATGATGATGGACTTAAAGCAAAAACGCCACTAAAAACAGACCGTCGGCTCAGAGCTCGAGGCAAGACTCAGAAACAGTGATTCTCAATAGAAATGCATTATAAAAAAAAATGCAAACACTGTATAGACTTTGTTGACAAAAAAACAAAAAAATAAAAATGACATAAGCCTCCTGTTGCCTCCTATTATTTTTTATGGTTCTTTAAAATTTATTTAAAACACTAATTTTTCAAAATCCATGTTTTAATTTAGTAGCTTGTGACCTGTTCACTGTTAAAAAAATAAATTAATTAAAATAAAAAGCAGAGCTCAAGGCAAGACTTAGAAACAATGATTCTCAAAAGAAATGCATTATAAAAACTATCCAAAAAAAAAAAAAAAACTGTATAGACTTGGTTAACAAAAATAAAAAAATGACATAACCCTCCTATTGGCTCCTATTAATTTTATGGTTCTTCAAAATTTATTTTAAACACTAATTTTTCAAAAACCATGTTTCAATTTTAGTTAAAAAAAAAAGAGCTCAGGAACAATGATTCTCAGCAGAAATGCATTATAAAAAATATCAAAAAAAAAAAAAGCAAACGCTGTATAAACTTGATTGACGAAAAAAAATAATAAATAAAATAAAATAAAAGCAGAGCTCGAGGCAAGACTCGAGAACAATGGTTCTCAACAGAAATGCATTAAAAAAAAAAATTGAAAAAAAGACTTGACTGACAAAAAAAAAAAAAAAATGACATAACCCTCCTACTGCCTCCTATTATTTTTATGGTTCTTTAAAATTTATTTAAAACATTAAAATTTCAAAAAACATGTTTCAATTTTAGTTCAAAAAAAAAAAAAAAGAGCTCAGGAATAATGATTCTCACTAGAAATGCATTATAAAAAATATCAAAAAAAAAGAAGCAAACGCTGTATAAACTTGATTGACGAAAAAAACTAATAAAATAAAATAAAATAAAAGCAGAGCTCGAGGCAAGACTCGAGAACAATGGTTCTCAACAGAAATGCATTAGAAAAATTTTTTGAAAAAAAGACTTGATTGACAAAAAAAAAAAAAAAAAAAATGACATAACCCTCCTATTGCCTCCTATTATTTTTATGGTTCTTTAAAATGTATTTAAAACATTATAATTTTAAAAAACATGTTTTAATTTAGTAGCTTGTGATCTGTTCACTGTCAAAAAAAAAAAAAAAATGCAAACACTATATAGACTTCACTGGCAAAAAATAAAAAATAAAAAAAAATGACTTAACCCTTCTATTGCCCCCTATTATTTTGTACGGTTCTTTTAAATTTATATAAAAATAATAATAATAATAATAATAATTAAAGCAGAGCTCAAGGCAAGACTCAGGAACAATGATTTAACAGAAATGCATTATAAAAAAAAAAAGAAAAAAAAAGCAAACACTATATAGACTTCATTGGCAAAAACAAAACAAAAACAAAACCAAAAAAATGACATAACCCTCCTATTGCCCCCTATTATTTTGTATGGTTATTTAAAATTTATTTAAAACATTAATTTTCCAAAAAACATGTTTTAATTTAGTGGCTTGTGACCTGTTCAATGTTAAAAATAAAAAAAAATAAATAAATAAAAGCAAAGCTCAAGGCAAGACTTTGGAATAATGATTCTCAACAGAAATGGATTATAAACTTTCAAAAAAAAAAAAAAAAAAATGCAAACATTGTATAGACTTGGTTAAAAAAAAATTACCTCCTATTGTCTCCTATTATTTTTATGGTTCTTTAAAATTTATTTAAAACACTAATTTTTCAAAATCCATGTTTGAATTTAGTAGCTTGTGACCTGTTCACTGTTAAAAAAGTAATAATAAAAATAAAAAGCAGAGCTCAAGGCAAGACAACGATTCTCAACAGAAATGCATTAGAAAAACTATCAAAAAAAACAAACAAAAAAAAAACAAAACCGTACAGACATGGTTGACAAAAATAAAAAAAAATATTTTCAACAAAACATGTTTTAATTTAGTAGCTTGTGACCTGTTCACTGTGAAAAATTAAAAAAAAAAAAGAAAAAGTAAAGCTCAAGACAAGACTCAGGAACAGTGATTGTTAACAGAAATGCATTATAAAAACTAATTTTTCAAAAACCATGTTTTAATTTTGTAAAAAAAAAAACCCCAAAACAAAAAAAACCCTCAGTGATTCTGAACAGAAATGCACTATAAAAAAAATATAAAAATCTAAAAAAAAAAAAAAAAAAAAGAATGCTTGAAACACTGTATAGACTTGGTGTATCGGTTAGCAAAAAAATAAAAATAAAAAAATGACATAACCCTCCTATTATTTTTATGGTTCTTTAAAATTTATTTAAAACATCAATTTTCCCAAAAACATGTTTTCATTTAGTACCTTGAGAAAAAAAAAAAAAATAATAAAAAATAAATGGTGACCAGGTGACAATCAGGGTTATTATACTGAATAAATGCTAAATGTAATAGAATGGAATCAGCTAGTTGCCAACATTTCTCATTTTAACGGTTTACTTTGATACTAAAATAATGAAACTGAAATTAAAAAAAACATTAGAAAAACTATATATACATATATACTACTAAAAATTAAAAAATACTAACACTAGTACAAAAATACAAACTTTAACTGAAATTAAAATTAACAGAAAATAAAATTAAAATAAAAAACTAATTTAGAAAATACAAAAACTAAAATTTAAAAATTTAAAATATTAATAAAACTGTCACAATGATACTAAAATTACACTGGTAACATCTGGTAGTAAATAAAACATGATTTTTGGACAACAAATATTTTAATTTAGTTTTAAAGAATCATAAAAGTGCATTTTTATAATACCTAATATATATATATATATATATATATATATATATATATATTTTTTTTTTTTTTCATTGTGTGAATGCAGAGTTTTAATCTCAGTCATACTACAGTTGGGTTATTTTAGTAAAAATTACCAAAAATAAATAAATAAATAATATATATATACTTTATTTATTTATTCATTTTTTACTTTGGACAATAGAAGGGTTAAATCAAGTTATAATTCGTTTAATCAAATTTATGGCAATAGATTTATACTTGCAAATATCTTTTTTTAAAACAGATTTGGTTGATGTAGTTTCTCTCTGAGCATTTGGACATATTCATGGCGTACACACGTCTAACGAAGCACCTTTTTCACGACATATCCTCCATTTACTCAGCATCTCACAACTTTTTGATGTCAAAATCGGACAACTTCCACCGAAACCTGATAAACTGGGCTAATGAATAACGATTATTCATTCACAAAGATGGTTTAAAAATTAATGCATCATAGTTAGTACCCTCATTCTGTCAGCGCTCTCCAACTTGAGTCTATTTCCACTGAATCTTTAAACACGCGGGCGGCTTGTTTTCACGAGATCTCGAGATGCAGATTTAAGTGCAAACGCACGGTTACAGACACAATCGTACGTCTTCATCTGCCAATGTTTTGCCTCGAGCTCCTTACGTTTGGTTTCCGACACACACGACTCTTTGTATAGGTGGCGTATAGTTCACAAGCCATTTGACTCGAGCATTAGAGAGCTTATAAAAATTTCAGATGTTTAACGATATGCTTAATGTCTCCGGCTTTAGAAATAGCCACGTTTGCTTGCAGCTCCTTTAAACAAAGAAACCTTGAGCAGCCGAACGCATTAAACCCCAGACTGCCCGAGGGCGTAATAGCGTTTTCCTGCCAGGAAAGTCTCTGAAACGTAATGCCTTCAGAACGCCACTCCCATCATCCTTCATGTAACAAAAGAAATAAACACAAAACTCCAGCCTAGTACTGCTAACCGCATACAACATGGTGCTATAAGGAGTGAAAAACGTCTTTAGAAACAACAAGGACGAAATGAAAATCCAAAAAAATCGACCCCCGGCCCCGCGATCGTCATGAGATACGATGAGAGACACACACTGCGCCGGCAGAGGGGCGGAGCCTGCGTTCCGTATGCGTGAGGACGTCCTCTGATTGGTGGTTTTGGGCGGAACAGGGCGGGACTCGGATCCTGCTGGAGTTCTTTGGGTTTCTGGTGCGGTTTGATTACATTCCCCGTATAAACGCTGAGAGAGTGTGTGAGTGTGTGTAAATGTGTGTGTCGAGGGGCCGAGGGCCTAAGCGCGTGTTTTTAGTCCAGCGGCTCCTGCTTTATCCTGATGGGCGTGTTCATGGATTGACTCCGCCTGTCCTCGCGACACAGGACGTACTCGCTGAATTGGGACGAGTCGACGCCGCCGCCGCAGGACGCAGCCACGCTGAAACCCTTCTGGAAGAGACGCTCCAACACCTGAAACACACACGTAGATGCTCAGTAAAATGTGAAATATTATTGTGATTTAAAATAGCTGTTTTCTGTGTGAATATCTGTTAAAATGCAATTTATTTCTGTAATCAAAGCTCAATTTTCAGCATCGTTACTCCAGTCTTTAGTGTCACATGATCATTCAGAAATCATTCTAATATGGTGATTCATATTTTTATCAACAGTTGTGCTGCCCAATATTTTTGTGGAAAATGTGATGCATTTTATTTTTTAGGATTCTTTGATGAACAGAAAGTTCAAAAGAGAAGTATTTATTTAAAAGAGAAATATTTTTTAACATTATAAATGTCTTTACTGTCACTGTTGATCAATTTAATGTGTCCTTGTTGAATAAAAGTATTAATTACTTTCATTAAAATACAAAAAAAAAAAAAAATGCATGAGCAAAAAGAGTAAAAGGCAAAAAATAAAATAAATCAGACCATAAAACTGACAAAATACATGCATGAAACACCACTTCCCATGTGGCCAAAAATGTAAATAAAATAAAATAAAATAAAAAATACAATGCTGGCCAAAATATATTGAAATATATATATATAAATATATATACTAAATATATGGTATAAACAGTTAAGCTAAACAAAATATATATTTTTAAATAGAAAAAAAAAAGTTTAATTTACCAAAATATATATATAAAATAAAACATTCTATATTTGAAAGTATGTTTTTCAGATATAGATATATATATAAATAAATACATATATTTAAAAAATATATTTGAAAAATAAATTTCAAAATGTCAATTGGTTTAGGTCAAGTGTAGAAAATATTTTCTCATTCTTATTTTCCTCAAAAAATAAAATAAATCAGACCCTAAAATTGACAAAATATATGCATGAAACTTCCCATGTGGCCCCCCAAAAAATAAAATATAATAAAATAAAATAAATCTGGCCAAAATATATTGAAATATATTCTAAATATATGTTATAAACAGTTAACCTAAACACCAAAATATATTTTAGGCTAAATACAAATGTGGGTGAAAAAGTCTACTACACATGGAAACTTGATTTATGATTTTATGACGTTTAATGTATTTTTTCACATATTGTAATATTGTAATTTGTATTAATATTGTAATTTGCTCATTTTTTTTAAATGTATTAGATTTTCACACGTTGTTATATACAACAAATAAAGTATTTCTTAAAATGTGATATATGTGAATATATACTGCGACCTTGGACCAGAAAAACCAGTCATAAGGGTACAACTATTACATACTACTATAAAAAAAATAAAATAAAAAAAAAATAAATAAATTGAGAAAATTGCCTTTTGTCCAAATGAAGTTCTTAGCAATGCATATTACTAATTTTTAATATTATTTTTTTTTAATTACAAATTTGTTTTTTGCCCATTTGTTTTATATTGTGAAATATATTTAAAAACTTTTTTTATATATATTTAAAAACTATTTTTACTGTATGTGGTTTGTGTCTGTCCGAAGGTGGTTTATTTAGAGACTTACTCAGAAACTCTAAACAAAGAGAATACTATAATAAGAGTATATGAGCATGAAAAATGCTAATTATTCCTAACTTGCAGAAGTGAACTGGTGACTTCATTCGTATAAACCGCATGAACCCACAATCAGATTTTCCAGTTGTTCACGTGACTTTGGAAAACTGCTCTCACACAAACCAAACAAACTCTGAAGCTTAAAAACAAACCTGACATCAACCTCAATCATCTGAACCTGCTCTGTTTTACAGTTTGACAGCATTCTCCATTCAGTCTAAATCACATACATTTGACTCTCGTGTGAAAAAAACTCAGATTCATGATGACATTAATGACACAACGGGAAGCGGGGATCTCTCACAGGAGCGTCACGTGCGTCTGACTCCTGGCAAAGACAATCCAGAACAGACGTTTGTCTCTCTGACAGACTCACACACACACACACACACACTCGTCCTGGAGAATCGGACATCCTGGAAAGATTCATTCAAAACTAAGAGATGATCCTTTATACTTGTTTCACTACTTTATGGACAAATTTCTGAAACATCCTCAAATATATTACTTTATTCCTTATACTACTTTATAACAATTTTCAATGCCAATCACAATTTAAAAATGTCAAATTGTTTAAATCAAGTGTAGAAAATATTATTTTCTCATTCTTATTTTCCTCATTTGTAGGTTTGTAAGACATGCATCTGTTAAATAAAAGAATGTAAATATTCAAATCAATCAAGTCAAACACACTACTGTTAAAAGGTTTTGGGTCAGTAAGAATTTTTTGAAAGAAATTAATACTTTTAATTCATAAAAGATGCATTTAATTAATTATAAGCGACAGTAAAGACATCTATAATGTTACAAAAGATTTCTGTTTCAAATAAATGCTGTTCTTTTGAACTTTGTAGTCATCTGTGAATCCTGAAAAATAAAATGCATCACAGCTTCCACAAAAATATTGGAAAAATGCATGAAACATTATAAAATTATAAATCAAGATTCCATCTCTAGTAGACTTTTTTCACCCACATTTGCATTTAACCTAAAATATTTTTTGGTAACATATTTGTATATTTTTGTATATATATATATATATATGTGTGTGTGTGTGTGTGTGTATATATATATATATATATATATATATATATATATATATTATATCTATTTTAAAAATATATTTTGTTTAGCTTCACTGCTTGCAACAAATATTTAGAATATTTTTTGGCCAGAATTGTATTTTTATTTTATTTTATTTTATTTTATTTTATTTTATTTTATTTTATTTTATTTTATTTTATTTTATTTTATTTTATTTATTTTTTTTTTTTTGGCCACATGGGAAGTACAGGTTCATGCATATAATATATTTTGTATATTTTTTGCTAATACACCAGTGTTCACAAGTTTTGGATCAGTATGTTTTCTTTGTTTTTATGAAAGTAATTAATACTTTTATTCAGCAAGGATGCATTAAATTAATGAAAAGTGACAGTAAAGACATTTATATGTTACAAAAGATTTCTATTTCAAATAAATGTTGTTCTTTTGAACTTTCTATTCATCTGTGAATCCTACAAAATAAAATGCATCACAGTTTCCACAAAAATATTGGGAAAAATGCATGAAACATTATAAAATCATAAATCAAGATTCCATCTCTAGTAGACTTTTTCACCCACATTTGCATTTAACCTAAAATATATTTTAG